>JASDQU010108173.1:93995-106745 GCA_032191745.1 Picea mariana | reverse complement strand
TAATCAAAGGTAGTTTTTATTCTGAGAAGAAGAAGGGTCAGAGACAGAATCTTTTATAAATCCTCACTTTGTTCTAAATACAGAGAAACTTTCTCAAAAGAAGAGGGGCAAAAACAGAAACTTTACCAAGAAATTATGTGTATCTCAAAAAGAAGAAATTGTGTATAAAATATATTTTCAGAGAATTTTACTCTTCATTAGGGTTAAAAAAAATGCTAACCCCAATGAAATACAGGCAACAAATGACAATGACAAAAACTAATTGTCCAAGTCACATGACATTAGGACATGGGACAGGCAAAATACACAGATACAAGTATATGACACAGGACACATTGACCCTCGAAACAAGACACGGGGGACACCCACACACACATATATATGTTTAAAAAATTACAAATACAAAAATGAAATATAGACATAAAGATACAAAAATTTTAGACATTAGAACAATATTAATACAACTAGTTACTACATTAATGATGATCAAAAACGCAAGGAATTAGAATATTCAATACACATAAAATAGAAATTTAAAGTGTTAGAACCATAAACAACAGTTTTCCCAATTATTCATTTGATATCATCAAAAACAAAATGGATTACATAGATACTGAATCACTGATACTCTATAGGTGGGAATGCCAATGGCAAATACAAAATAGGGTAGATACTAGAACTGTAGATGGAAGAATCTCACAGCTCATTAGTGGTCCTCCTCCATGTCAGAGTCATCAATATCACCACCACTGCCACTGAGCTCACCTCCATCCTCCTCCTCTATATCCAATCCAAGATCTGCATCTATTGGTGTGGAGAATGACCCCTCAAGAGAATCACCATCATCAAAAGTGACCTGCTCTAGCACTGGTTCAATAAGATCTAAGTTGGCTAATGCCAACTCAACAGTGTTGTCCAAACCCATATCATCACAAAATTACATCCCACGTCTGTCTTTCCCTTTAACCACTTGTCCCTCATCCTATAAATAAGACGGAGGTTGGAGTTCACATAAACCATTGTCTCTGCTCTAGACTATCCAAGCCTGCCCTTCTTCATGTTGGGATTTCGCTTAAGCAATTAAGTGTATTCAGAGTTCTTTAACTTTTAATTATTAGAACAATAACTGCATGCATGAGAATCACTGAAAGAAATACATTCACAGTATACACAAGATTTATCCTAGGAAACCCCCTTGGAAAAGAAACCCAGCAAAACTTCTTCAGTATAGATTCATCAACCAAGTACAATGTCAATACAAATCTCTCTTCGAGAGAGATATCTTAGAATATACGATATACAGAAGATAATCAAAAAACCCTAGCTACAGTAGGGTAGCGCACCACTTATCTCAAATAGAACCTTCAAGAGATATCCAAAAGTCTCCACGAACACGCCCTTCTTCTGTTGTTGTGTCTCCTTCTAAGGCTAGCGAACTTGTCCTTGAGAGAGCTTGTGTTGTGTGTACTAAATAAGGCGCCTAGCCTCCTTTATATAGCGAATGAACCATCCTCTTTTAACTTGGTCATGGCCAACTTGTATAGTTGTCACTTTCTAATTTGTATTTGCCTTTTGTAATGGATCAATGGGACCAACTTTACAAATATTATTTAGCATTATTCTTTTAGGGTTTTGACTTGATCAAATACAATAAGAATATCTTCCGAAGCTACTCAAAACTTCAACACTCCCTCTTGGCAAGGAAGGTATTCTTCTAGCACAATCTTCAAGACTGCTTTTGCACATCTATACTCTTGACCATTTACTTGTTGACTTTCCATGAATCTATACATCACTAGAAGTTCTGTAACCACAACATGCATTCGTAGTCTCATCATCATATGTAGCATCTCTCTAGTGGGCACAACCTCATCGTCCTTTCGGACTTTATGTCATTACGAGACTACATCTAGCTCAACACAGAACTAGGCATCTAGCTCAAACAAAACTAGGCAACTATCTCACAATTGTCCAGCTCACACAGAATCTGGACAACTAGCTCTTCCGGTTGGCACACCAGGCATCCAATCCACAATGACTAGGCATATAACCACGAGGGTTAGGCAATCTAGTGCGCACACACTAGCCATCTAGCCCAAGGTTAGGAACCCTCCAACCACACAGGTTGGCCTTCTAGCTTGAAAGTTGGGCATCTGCCAGCCCCGAAGGCTCAACATCTTACTGACCCTGTGCGAGGTCATGCCGACTTGTGCCACAATCAGTAACATGCCCATGAATGACTACTCGTTGTTGCCAGACTTTGCATGCTACTGCCCCTGGAATCGCATCTGTAACTCATCACTTCCTCTTACGAGGGAAGTCCTTCTAGACCACACCAATCTTGTCCCTGAAATTCTCAAACTTTATCTTTGACAAAGGCTTGGTCAACAGTGAACACATCGGCTATTTGCTCGTTTGTGGCAATATACTGGAGCTTCACAGCTCCATTTTGCACCATGTCTCGGATATAATGGTACTTAATCTCGATATGCTTTGACTTTTCATGAAACCCGGGGTTCTCGGATAACTTTATGCAACTTTGGTTGTCACAAAAGATACAAGTCACCTCCAACTCGAGATCAAACAGCAGTGCAAGCAACTTCTGAAGCCACATAGCTTTGCTACTAGTTGAACATGTTGCCATATATTATGCCTCGGTCGTACCGAGTGCCACACTAGTTTGCTTCCTGCTTAGCCATGAGATCATAGTTGATCCCAAACTAAAGAAACATCCCGATGTACTCTTCCGATCTACGACACTATCGGCCCCATTTGAATCAACATAGCCTTGCATTCTTAACTCACGATCCGAAACATATCTGAGTCCATAGTCAATTGTGCCTTTCAGGTACCTCAATACATGTTTTGCCGCAATCAAGTGAACAATTCTAGGTTCAACCATATACTGACTCAATGTGTTCACTGCAAAGCATGTATCTGGCCTTGTGTTCGTCAAGTACATCAACGAACTAATCATTGTCTATACATGGTGGCATCCATTGTCTCTGAAGATGTACCACTCAATAACTTCAGGTTTGTCACCATTGGTGTAGTCATGGCTTTACAATCCATCATTCTGAATCTCTTTAAGATTTCTACAACATATTTTCCTTGGTTAAGGAAAATCTCGTCCGGTTTTTGCCATACCTCTAGACCTAAGAAATAATGCATCATACACAGGTCTTTCATCTCGAACTCTGCAACAAGCTTCTTCTCACACTCAGTGATGAGCTTCTCGTCCCCTGTTAGAAACAGGTCATCCACATATAACAGCAATATCATTGGTCCACCATCCACAACCTTGTAGTAAAGGTTGGAATCTGCTAAGCCTAAGCTCATCAAAAAACTGTCAATTCTACCATACCATGCTCTCGGTGCTTGCTTCAATCCATACAAGGCTTTCTTCAACCTGCACACATGTGTATGCATGTCATGTCTCTCGAAACCTTGTGGCTGCTCCACGTACACTTCCTCTTCTACTACACCATTCAGAAAAGTTGTCTTTACATCCAACTGATGTACCTTCCATTTCATTACTGCAGTTGTCGCAAGTATAGCTCTAATTGAAGTGTATCTCACCACAGGAGCAAATGTCTCCTCATAATCTATTCTTTCTGGGAGAAACCACGAGCCACGAATCTTGCCTTATACTTCTCGACATTACCATATGTTGAATGCTTTGTCTTGTAGATCCATTTTGAACTCACCATTGGCTTCTCTTTCGATCTCGAAACCACATCCCAAACATCATTCTTCATAATGAACTAGTACTCCTCAATCATGGCATCCTTCCATACTTTCTTCTTTGTAGCCTCTTCACAACAGGTAGGCTTTGCATCAATGATATCACTTAACAATGCCATGTAACTAGAATATGGTTGTGGTTTCTTACTTTCTCTGAAAGATCCCTCTAGAGCACCATACTTCTCTACATCCTGAATAATCTCTCAAGCCCAAGCTGGTCTTTTCTTATTTGTAGTCGTCTCTCGAGGTGGATCTGCAGGTCTCTATGGTTCTGCCATTATCATGATCTTCTGGAACAAACTCTTCTGGTACAACGTCGTTACTTGTATCTGTATCTGCAATCCTAGGGGCTTCAGGCTATTCATCATGGACCTCATCTATATGATTCTGCCTCGATCTAGTGAAGGTTGCATCCTCTTCAAAGGTAACATCCCTACTAGTCTCAATCTTCCTGTGACCGGGGATATAGACTCTACATGCCTTCAATGTCTCACTTTATCCAACAAATATACCCTTTTTGCCTGAAGGATCCAACTTCGGTCTCTTATCCTTAGGAACATGCACATATACTGGACAGCCAAATATTCTCAAGTGGCTGACCTCTAGCTTTTCTCCTGTAAACAATTCTCTAGTGTCTTGTTCCCAATTATACGGTGAGGACTCTTGTTCTACACATATACAGCAGTCCTGGCTACTTCTGCCCACAGATGCATCGGTAAGTCTTGATCATGAATCATAGCCTTCATTGCTTCCATTATTGTTCGGTTCTTTCTTTCTACCACACCGTTCTGTTGAGGATTGTAGGGAGTAGAAAGCTCTCTAATAATCCCAACTTCTCTGCAGAATGCTTTGAAATCATCTGATGTGAACTCTCCTCCATTATCTGACATTAAAATATTTATCTTCTTTTCATAAAGATTTTCTACAAGGGCTTTGAATTCCTTGAACTTGTTGAATACTTCACTTTTTTCCTTCAAGAAATAAATCTAAGTTTTACGTAAGAAATCATCAATAAATGAAACATAATATACATACCCACTAAGAGAAGTAGTTGTCATCAGTCCACACACGTCTGAATACACGATGTACAAGGCTCCTTTGGTTTTGCTGTCACTACTTGGAAATGGACTCTTCACGTTCTTTCCTTGTGCGCATCCCTTGTATATACCATCATGATTCACTTGAATCTCTGGCAAACCTGTCACCATCTTGCTCACGATCGGTAATGCTTTGTAATGTATGTGAGCAAGTCTTTTATGTCATAGCTCACTCGGATTTACTGTGTTGTGAACTAATGTTGAATTTTGAGTGTCCCTTTAATTTGTATATGCCTCCTTCTTGAACACCAATTGCAATAGCATCATCAATAGACTTTCCTCTTGGCCACATAAGAACTTCACCATCAACAAAAGCAACTCTGAATCCTTTCTCATCCAATGCTAAGATAGAAAGGAGATTCTTCTTCAAACCAAGTACATATAAAACATCTTTCATCTTCATAGGCTTTCTAGAATCCAACCTGTAGGAGGCTTCTCCTACCCCCCTTTAATGGGATACTGATAGTCATCACCGAGCTTTACCTTATGAGGTGAATCCTTCTGAACCAGATTTGAAAGAGAATCCTTGAAACCGGACCTGTTCTTAGAAGCACCACTATCAACAAGCTATGTGTCACATCCATGAGTGATTGACCCTGTAAGAACCGATATCAAAACATATTCTTCACTTGAATCATATTCTTTTACTCTCTTCTGATCAGGTTCATCATCTTCTGCGGCATGAGCATGATGCATTTTATACTTTCCTTTTCTGATCTGATCTTTTGTGTGAGGACATTTTTTTGCAATGTGTCCCATCTTCTGGCAGTTGTAGCAATTGTAACTTGAATAATCCTTTTGAGTCTTTTGTGTCTTTTGTGACCTTTGAAACTTCCTGTGGGGATGAACCTCTTTTCTTCTCTTTCCTTTTTCAGTCTGTGCTGCTAGTGCTTAATTTTCATCATAACCCAACTTTTCTTCTCTTGCTTCCAATCTAGCTTCTTCTTAAGTGCAATCTTCCCATAGCCTGCTAAACTTTGTTGGCTTTCTTCTGGAACAAATTCCCTGAATAAATGATTCCCAAGACTTTGGGAGACCATTCAATGTAGCCATGAATCATTACTAGGTCAGCTTCTTCAACTATGTCTCCAATGGCTTCAAGTTGTTCTTTGATTTGAGACACCCTCGTAAAGTAGGATTGAATGGTTTCTGAATTCTGCATCTTCACATTCTTGAGTTGTGTCCTCAATGTCATCTTTCGGTTGATATTTTTGCCTTCATATAGTCAGGATAAAGCATCAAACATTTGCTTTGGAATCTTCAATGATGAGACATGAGGGATCAAGTGATCCTTGATAGAATCTGCAATAATCCTCTTTGCTTTAACTAGGTTCTTTTTGTGCTTTGCCTTATAGCTTTATCTCCCTCTGGCTCTTCCACTTCTTCTTCAATGAAGTCTTCTAGATCATTTTCTTCTAGAATGAGCATCACTCTATATTTCCATGCTCGAAAGTTATCAGCACCCTCAAGCTTCTCATCAAGCTTGGTATTGGAAGTCATTTTTCCTTCGAATCTTGAAAAATATGACGAAAATTGAAATTTTGCAAAAATGAATTTTGACCTTACCAGTGAGTGTGTTATGCCAGGGCGACCTCCTTTCTTCAAAAATATGCTCCAACTTCAGCCTTTAGATGCCCAAACGTCTTGACTTAAGGTTTCATGAGAAAACCCTAATTTTTCAACTTTTGAATTTTTTCGATCTGATCTGAGGGAAAGATGCGCCCTCCTTAAGCAACCTCCTTGGTGTATTTACTTTATCCAACGTCCTTCATAAAGTGGATGACATCATCACCTAGGGTTTCATGCGAAAACCCTAATTTTCCAAAACTTGTCAAACTACAAAACTGATCCGTGGAAAAGGTGTGCTAGACTTGGGCAAGCCTTTCTGTGGTCTTACCTTGCCCAACAAGTTCCTCTAGACTATGAAAATGGATTCTTTCAGGATGGCTCTAATACCATGTTGAGATTTCGCTTAAGCAGTTAAGTGTATTCAGAGTTCTTTAACTTTTAATTATTAGAACAATAATTGCATGCATGAGAATCACTAAAAGAAAGACATTCACAGTATACACAAAATTTATCCTAGGAAACCCTCTTGGGGAAGAAAACCCAGCAAAACTTCTTCAGTATAAATTCATCAACCAAGTACAATGTCAATACAAATCTCTCTTCAAGAGAGATATCTTAGAATATACGATATACAGAAGATAAACCAGAAACCCTAGCTATAGTAGGGTAGTGCACCACTTATCTCAAATAGAACCTGTTGTCGTCCTAATACACACCTACAAGCGTGGAGAAGTCTCCAACCCACTTGGTGTGTCCTTGGAGACCAGTGCCTAAAGATTACCCAATCCCAATTAAAGATACTTCTACAAAAATTAAACAAATCTATGAGATATCTATACAATGAATTGAAAGACAACTTTATACTCTAACGAATTATGTTCAAATGAATAAAGAGTACTTGAAATGAAAGATACTTCGAAAATAGTTATTCACAGGAAATGAAATTACTTGAAAGTGAAATTGCTTGAAAGTAAAGGAATAGCAAAACTTGAAATGTAGAAAATGTGAGTTGAAAGTGTTGCAATGTGTGTAGGTTACTTTTAATAGATTTTTACGTCTCTCTTTGAATTAGGGGCAATTAGATGTGAAAGTTGCAAGCCTAAGCTATGTTACTACCCCAAATCCTTATCCCTTCAACCAAGAGGAAGTGTTGGGTGCTCAACAAGGGAGCAACAAGGTTTCCCTCTAGCTCCACAGGTCAAATCCAAGATGCTTGGGCGCTCAACAAGGAGTACACGTAGTGTCGTAAAACCGTCCCCGGCTTCAACCCCTTCTAGCCTCCAAAGTCACCCATTTTTAATGGTTTTAGCAATAATAGAATTAGGTGCCTAATTAAACTAGCCACACAGTCATTTACCCTTTCTTGTTATCAAAGATCCACAAAGTGGCAAGGGGAGGGAATACGGAGCAAAAGGTAGGGCACGAGTTCGATTACTTTGCCAAAAAGGAAATTCTAACTAGTCATCATGATATTGCAAACGTGGCAAAGCCACTCTCATGCAAGGTGTGGGCACAAATGCATAATTAAAATGACTTGAAATAAATTAAATGAATAATCTAGCCACACAACTTTGCCTTAAGGACAACGGTGGGAAAAAAATAAAATGAAATTGCAAACCTCACAACTATGGCACAATGTGGAGGACAAGTCTACCGATTTTGTGCCAAGGTGGGTAATTAATTTGGAAATAAAATAGAGCAAACTAACACTAGCCACTCAACCTTCCGTTTGTGGGAGAAGTGGAGCAAACAAATTAAGCAAAACAGAAAATTAAATTCCTAACTAGCGAGCACGATTTTGCAAGGGTAGCAAAGCCACTCACATGCAAGGTGTGGGAATAAACAAAGCTTGAAAATAATTTACAACTTACAACTTATGAAAATGATAAAAGAATGTGAGCCCAAGAGACTCTCTTGGGCTGCTTACAATGATTTGGAAAGCAAGAAGAGGAAGAGGGAGAGGGTTTTGCACCAAGGCCTTTGGCTGCTTCCTTGAGTTCCTTGTGGCCAAAATTGGGCAGCACCTCCCCTTGGACTAGCGAAAACCTGCAAAAACAGCAATTATAGTATGCTGGAAATTGCTAAAAATCACTTCAAATGTATTAGTAGTTGTTAGTATCTAAAACAGAAAATTTTATACTAAAAATATGAACATAAAACTTGATTAGATTGCAAGATTTATAAGAGAAATAAGTGCAGAAATTATGTAAAAGAATGCTGAAATAATATCAGAAATATTAGTGAAGAAAAATGAAGCTATTGGAGTCCTCCTTTCCAAGCTTCGGTAACCTACAAAGTTGTAAATACTTGCTATAGAATGAGGCAAGAAAGTGAGTCCTTTAAAATGGTCTACAAACTACTTTGCAAACTCAAAGAAAAGCAACTCACATAGATCTATAGCAATACTACTATAGATCTATCCCCAACAAAATACTTTGTTTGGGGTTTTTAAAGTAAAACAATGTGTGCAAAATAACTACAAACTGCAAAAATATTACTTCACAAGAAAACCAAACAAGAACAGCAAAAGCACTCCAATAGAACACCACAAGGACACCAAGAGTTCCTCCAAAGCTTCACTTCTATAAATGAAAAGAATTGTTGCAATATGGCAGCAATATTACAAGAGAGAAAATGGGGAAGAGAAAGAGAGTGTGAAGAGAAAATTGGGCAGAATGGAGTTGCTATGAAATTAGAATTTAAAAAGAGGAGGGGTGAGCTTTATTTTAAAGGAGAGAAGCAAGAGAGACCCCCCTTGCATGCTCTCCAAGTGCCACTCCCAAAAGAGGGAGGATCACTCAATAGAACACCACAAGAACACCAAGATTTCCTCCAAAGCTTCACTTCTATTATTGAAAAGAGTGGATGCAATATGGCAGCAATATTACAAAAGAGCAAATGGGGAAGAGCAAGAGAGAGTGAAGAGAAAATTGGGCAGCATGGAGTTGCTATGAAATTAGATTTAAAAAAGAGGAGGGGTGAGCTTTCTTTTAAGGGAGAGAAGCAAGAGAGACCCCCCTTGCATGCTCTCCAAGTGTCACTCCCAAAAGAGGGAGGCTCACTCAAAAGGGGGGGCACCATGAGAGAGGGGAACTCCCATTAGAAGAGGAAACTCAAAACTGGGGCAAGAAACCCCCTATCCTAAGTTTAAACCTCTCTCTAATGCCCCAAGGGGTCATCCAAGGCGTTGAATGGGCCCCCCATGTGGTCCCCATAACCAAATGGCCAATCCAATGGAGATGGTGAGCCCCACGAGACAAATTCGCCCCCCTCTCTAAAGTTAAGTTGAATGAGAGGTTGTAGGTTCTGCTAGGGTTCTCTGCTTCGAACCCACCGTGCGCCGCCTCTCTCTACTATTGCGTCCATGGAAGCCGAGGGAGGGGATCTCACGGCCCCCTCCTATAGTTTCGTCACTGCCAAGGAGCACGGCTCCAACCATTCCAAAAGACCGACCTTCGAACTCCCGGAGGGCATGCAATAGATCATCTAGGAGGAAGAGATGTTGAAGGAAAAGCCAATGGAAATCGATCCAGACGCCAACCACACGAAAACCAGTCGCACTTGGGAACTAGGCAAATGTATCCCGCAAGCCCCGGTCGCTCTAAAATACATCATCGTCTCTCCAAGAATAGGGGATCAGAAACAATATATGAGGGATTTCGCCCTGATAGGGAAATTTTTGGGGTTATGGCCTTCGGAAAAGGATCTAGTCAAATGGATCCAGCACTGGTGGAAGCCCAAGGGCCACTATGACCTCCAACTTGGATCAAAAGGCTTCTTTACTATAATCTTGCATAATCTAGAAGACAGAAACCGCATCTTTGAAGGAGGGCCATATTTCTATAATTTGGCAAGCCTTTTCCTTCATTTTTGGATAGAAAGATTCAGCCCTGAAAAGGAAGATTTCACACACGCTCCGGTTTGGCTAAGACTCTACTCGCTCCCACGGGAATTTTGCCTAGAAGAGATCCTTTCTGGAATAGGAAACACCATTGGCATCTATGTCAAAGCATCGGAGGCGACAAGACAACGAAGGTACACTACTTATGCTCGCATTTGTGTCTATTTGAATATCTCCAAACCTCTCCCCGAAGCCATTACACTAGATTACCAAGACAACGAATGGTCCCAAACCCTCGACTATGAGCACATCCCCTTTCGCTGTCGAAAATGCCACGAGCACAGACATCTCTTCCGCGAGTGCCCTTTAAATAACCCTACCAAACCCTCTCTGGAAGACCCTGACAAGTCCAAGGACAGTTTCACCCCAGTCACAGGTCAACGCAGACATCAAGCCAAAAAGGCACCCCCTCAAACCCCTCCAGGACCCCCAACCAAAAACTCCTTCTAAGCCCTCCAAACCCAGGCAGATATACCCTCCTCCTCAACGGCACCACTGAAAAATCCTGCTAAAGGCCAGAGCTCTGTGAATCCCGACCAATCAACCCCAGCTTCCTCTCAACCACCACCCTCTGAAGCCTCCCTTCCCGCTACACTCAGACCAAAAATAGGAGACCCAGACACAGACCTAGAAGATCAGAAGTTAGCAGGCATTGACATGGCACACCTGGAGCAAGCTTACCGCAAGCAGCAATTGTACACTATAACAACAGACCAGCTGCGCAAAGTGCATAAAGTCTTTCTCAACTCTTCGGCAAGGGGATCAGACAGAGCCAACACGAACCTTGGAATACAAAAGGGCGCCTCGAAGGATCCACACAAACCCACAAAAGATGAGAAAAAAAGGGGCAAGAAACCGAAACATCAACTCATTCAAGACGTCGGTAACTTTCTTGTCAACTCATGTCAGATACATCTGATCTCAGACAGCTTCCCTCCCCTCCAACCCCCATCATCCTCATGAAGATGCTATCCTATAATATAAGGGGCTTGAACGCAAAAAGCAAACAAGATACGCTTCGAGAAAGAATCAAAACGGATCAGCCAGACATACTCATACTGCAAGAAACAAAATGCGCAGGAGAGGAAGCTTCCTCCACTCTTCAAAAATGTTGGAAGCAAGCCAATCACATAGAATTCGATGCCAAGGGCGTAGCTGGAGGTCTAGCGATGCTTTGGAATCCATCCACGGTTCTGTTGGACGGCTTTTTCACATCCAAATGGACCATCACCGCCTCCTTTCGTCTCATTGGCTCAAACAAACTCGGATACATCACAAATGTATCCGGACCCACCAAACCAAGCGACAAGGAAGCCTTCCTCAATCACTTGGACTGGATAGCCAATCACATCGACCCCCAAAGATGGATCCTCGGAGGAGATTTCAATATAATAACAGGTCTGTAGGAAAAAAAAGGGGGGCACACGCACTTTGGGAAATGACAGCGAGCATTTCAACCGCCTCATTGGACTTTGGAATCTCATTGATGTAGGTACAGACAATGGACCTTTCACATGGTCCAACAGACGCTCGGGGGCTCAACATGTCTCCAGCAGACTAGACCGCTTCCTCATTTCAGAAGTCGTAATGCTGGATGGTCTAGCTTGGAATGCCACGGTCATTGATACCCCGGGTTCGGACCACTGGTCGATTCTCCTCACACTTAACATTAGTGGCACTCCCGGCAGAAAGCCTTTCCGCTTTGAGAAATTATGGTTGACACACCCAAACTTCCAAGCAAACATCAGGCTGTGGTGGGAAGCAGTGGCCATACAAACAGGGACCCCCATGTACAGATTCCAACAAAGGCTAAAAATTCTCAAACAACATTTGAAATCTTGGAATAAGTACACCTTCGACAATATCTTTCATGCTCAAGACAATCTCAACCAGCAAATTCAAAGCCTCCAACAGCAGATCAGGCAGCAAGGCCTCACAAACTCCCTAAAGAACCAGGGAGACCCAACTAAGCAACCAGCTAGCTGAAAGACGTGCCCAGGAAGAAATCCTTTGGAGACAAAAATCTCGCATCCAATGGCTGAAAGAGGGGGAAAAAAACACCAAATTCTTTCACAGTTCCATGGTCCAGCGACGCCAAACAAATCGCATTACTCACCTGGTCTCAGATCAAGGAACGGAAATTCAACAGCACACTGATATAGAAAAGGAAATGCTCTCCTACTACAAAAACCTTCTCTCAGAACCCCCCTTAGATCAGTCCTGGGCAATCGATACCATCCCCAAGGAGGTCACCAAAGAGTAGAACGAGGCACTCATGAGACCGACAACTCAGGAGGAGGTTGATCAATCCCTAAGGGACACCCCTCTAGGCAAAGATCCGGGGCCGAATGGTTTCACTCCAGATTTCTTCCACAACTATTGAAGCATCATCCGTGAAGATGTTTGGGAAATAATCGAGGACTCAAGAAGATCGGGACA
>JASDQU010108172.1:69222-80303 GCA_032191745.1 Picea mariana | reverse complement strand
CATCAGTTTCACAGGTTTCTTTCAAATCTGTAGATTGTAAATAATATACATTTGTGAATAATTGAAATTAAATTAGTAATTAGGTATTTGATTTGAGTTATTAGTCTTTTGTATATATAATAGTTAGAGTAGTTTATAGTTAGTTTTTCTTATTTAGATCACTTAACTCAGATCAACTTTCCTCTTCGGCTTCCTTAGGGAACCTTAGGGCGGCCAACGGAGCCGTTAAACCTGTCAGAGTGGTCCATTCCAAACGGCTTGGGTTATTAGACAACCCCGGACCGGTTCCACTCTCCCAGTTGACGGACGGTCATTTTCGCCCGTCAACACAACCCTAACAAACAACCTCCTTAAAACCAGTCCAATCCATAGGAAAAGAGGGGTAAAGGAAAAACAAATAATGACACTGGAAAGTGGTGCAATTTCCATAAAATCCCCTGGCACAACACCGATGAATGTCATTCAAAATAGTCACTGGTGGTCAATATTAAAAAAAAAGATATGAACCTAGATTCATAAACTGATTCAAAAAATAATGGAAGGAGACAGATCATCGACACATACCCCATTACTATCGTTGCAACCACAACAATTCAACCATAAGAACTAGCAAATCCTGAAGAGGGGGAGCACCTCTTCCATTCAAAAATATGAGTGAAGGGAACCCCACTGCATTTTATTGTGGATAGCACAAGATCAAAGAACCTCATCTTAGTAGAGGTTGTCAAATAGTTGGGATTTTCGACAACACCACACCCGCAGCCATACAACATAGAGTGGCTTCCCCAGGGACAAGATATTCATGTTAGCCAATAGTTTCACTTGTCCTATGACATCAAGCCCTTCAAGGATGAGGTATTGTGTGATGTTTCCCCTCTGGATGTCTGTGAATTTCTTTTGGTCCAACCATATATGTGGAGGCATCATGATGTTTATGAGTCTCGACTCCATAATGTCATTGTTACTTTGGGGGATCAACTTTACATGATACCAGAGGTAGTTCCGACAATTGTCCCACCAAAACAATGTCGAAAGGTAATATCTCATACTACAAAATTCAACCTCTTCACAATCCATTCAAAAGGTGAATAGAAGGACATTTCAACCACTGTTTCCTCACCCCAAGACCTTTCTATCCAGTAGAAGCAGATTGCAGAAGAGAAAAAAGATATCGTTTCTTCACCTATGAGGGTGCCTACACACTTCCCAGTCAAGTCAAGCTACAACAGGTTGGTTGAACAGATTCAACCCCACCAACAATAGTTTCATGATAGCCTTCAACAAGCTAAGCAGGATAACCTCTTCAGCATGGAAAGCATCTCAAGAAGGTTCAACAAAAGATTATTTGGGAACTTGACACAATGGGGACCATTTCTTCCTAAGGGGGCATGATTGATCTAGGTGGATATCAGTGGCCACCCATATATTCTACTAGTTTGAAAAACAATTTTCCACCTTGGTAGTTTTTCGACAGTTTTTCTGGTCCTAAAATTTCGGGGTCATTTTGAGGCCCTAAACGACGTTTTTTGGGAATTTTCGGCCTAAGTGTTTAGAAAAAGTAATTTCTGAGCCAATAGAAATGTGTTCTTCTCTGTTAGACATTTCCAATGGTGTCTTGAGCACTCCAAATGGAGATCTTATGAAAAATTTACGCCCCTGGGAAGTTGATGTATCAACTACCCCCATCGGTGTCTACAAACCTTTTGGCTTTTCATCTTCCGAGGTTAGGGTTTTGGATTTTATTTATGTTAAAAAGGCATTTGAAGCCTCATTGCAACCATCATATTCTTGGGAATGAGCATATTTGTCACATCTCTTCTCAGAGATTAGCTACCACCATTCTAGTGAGTTCCTTCACTATGTATTTTTACAGTTTCTATACATTTTTCTCATTAATATAAATTGTGTATTATTGTATCTATGTGCTTATTGTCATATCTATGATATATCTCTATTATATTATTGGATCCCATGTAATATCTATGTATATTTATTTTTTATATCTCCTCTCTCATTTCGTGCTCAAAAGAATCTGGATCAACTGTGCAGACTGCCACATGTCGTCACCAGAATGTGCCATGTGTCCCTATGCAATTGACTTTTTTATTGTTGGTCAACAACTTCAGAATGTAATAACTTCTTCATACGGATTCAGATTGAGACGAAATTTTCTCCATTGGAAATATCTCACCGAGCTCTACCCACGGGTACAATTTTCTTCAACATTTGAAACTTTTTCATTTTTGAGTGATCATAGATCCTCCTAGATCACCTTTCCTTGTAATGTTCAACTTCCTAAGCCATGTTTCTCATATTTTTCTCCAAGTATTATGAAAATCCTACTCCAACTTATTTCATGGCTATGGGATCTCTTCTAGTGTCTACTACAACTAGGGTTTATTTTATTACCATGAGCATTCGCACTCATGGTAACTTAATATTTTTATGGGATTTTTTTATGATCCTTCCCCTTTCTTTGTCAAATATAAATCAGTCTATACTAGCCACTCTATTTGATTTGGATGGGGTGCATGCACCAAATGTAAGCTCTTTGAGTGGGAAATGGAATCCTATAAGCATGGTTCCTGGAGTGTTGAGAGAAGCATCTAAAAAGCTAGATTCTATTGGGTATATGTCCTATGCCTCCTCCTCTTTCTTCATGTCTACTTATTATTTCCTAAACCTTTCTTCTTCATTTTCCTTAAGATTCTCTTCTTCCTTATTTCTTAGACTTTCTTGTTCCTCTTCCATTTTCTTCCTTTCCTCTTCCTCTTTGTTGGAATATATTATATTTCTTGGAAGGTAATAATGTCTTTGTATTATGTCTAAAGTTGTCAACAAACTTACGTAAAATAATATAAAACAAATATCCCATATTTATTATGGAATAGTTTATTCTTGGTAGGAATATCATATAAAGAGGTGATAAAAAAGAGAATTGTATTATCCCACATGCAATATGTGAGAGTAATTCATCTATATCTCATGGTATATAATAATGTCAAGAGTGCCTTTTAAGGCATAACATGTGATCATCATCTTGTGCTCTCAAGCATTCTTCTATATTTGTATGGGATAATTGTGGAGTTGCTCTCTTGTAAGATTGAAGGAGATTTATGGAGATAATAGAAGACAACCTTCTTGTGGATGTAGCCTAATTGGGTGAACCACGTATTATTTTTCCTTTTCTCTTTCTATTCTTATTATGTTTGATATGTTGTTGGATTCATAGAAAGGAGGTTAGTTTAGTTATCTTTCTATACCTATGATTTCTCACATGGTATCAAAGTTTGGTGGCTAGGATCTACCACCTTCTATAGTTTTATCCAACATGGTTATCTTCATATTTTATTTTGGGCACTTCTATTTTTTGTATATTTGCCATCAAATCTAGTAGACATTAGGCTTTTCTTCAGATCAGGGCATGATTCTATATGTTTGAGTTTTTTTCTAAAAACTGCAACCCCCTATTTTGTGGATTTGTTGCATGTTTCTTGATTTTGTTTTTTGTTTTTTGTTTTTCTGTATATCTGTATGAAAATTTGATTCTCCTCAAGGAGATCTATCTCCCGATTATTCAGATCTTGTTTTTTTTGCAGGAAAAATTGAGGTCGCAACTTTCAGATCCACTTCTAAAAATTTTGGTGTAGAATATGAAGAAACAAGTTATAGATCTGATATCCTCATGAAAAAATATACAATTTGAAAAAAAATATCGTTTTATTTTGTGTCCGAAAAGCGGAGATATCGTTGATTTAAAATCAACTATTTTTCATAAATTTTTCGTACTGACAAAAATGTTGCAGAGCTGATATCTTTTGACAAAATATCCATATTTATATTTATATTTATCATTTTATAGAATGAATGTGCCATTTCCAGAAACAGGTTATAATATAATTTTTGAGCCATATTTATCACGTTATGATCAATTCCAATTTTCGTCTCAAAACCCTTGATCTACTTTAAATATTTTTATTTATTTATTGTAATATGTTTTCAATTTACTCATTTTTTTCCTAGCTTGTCTATTATTTGCATTAGGGTTGATCTCTTGTTAAGTTTTTCATGATAATGACTACAAAAGTAGTTTATGTTCCCGAACTTGTTGGTTCTAACTATCTTGCATGGAAGAAAAAATGATTGATGTTCTCAGGAGAAAGAATCTATGGAGGTTGGTTAATGGTGAACACAAGAAGCCCACTGATGTTAGTGAACACAAGAATACCATTGATACTAAAGATATAGTTATTGGGAATAAATATGTGATCAAGCAAGATGACTCATTGGACAAACGATATTAGATAATCTTCAGGTAAGTATTGAGGCAGAAGACAACTCGGTTGAGGTATGAAAAATTCTTGTTTCTCTATTTGATAAATATGATGATGTATCTGGTTATTACCTAGAAAACAAATTCCATGAGCTAGATCCTAATAATTTTGATAGTATATAACTCTATATTGCTGAACTGAAAACCTTAAATGAAAAATTAAACAATTGTGGTAATGATTATAAAAAGATTGATACTGCATTAATCATTCTTGTAGAACATAAATTGTCATCTTGTTTTGACATGTTCATCCAAACTAGGAATAGAGATATTGAAATGTCTAAAGGTACCACAAAACCTACTTTTGATGAACTTTGAAAAGGGTTGATAAATGAGCAAGAAAAGTTCATTGTTTAAAGTCAATTAACTTCTAATAAATCTCTAATGGCTCATAATAATAAGAATCCTGAGAAATTTTTTTAGCCTAATACTAAAGTTTCTTGTTCACACTCTTCAGCTAATGATTTTGGTAATGCTTCTAATGTTACTCATGAAGTTAGTAAGAAGAAGAATGTATATCATCCTTGTAAGTATTGTGGTAAAACTAATCATCCTGAAAAGAGTTGTTATAAAGAAAAACACTTAAATGCTAAGGCTAAAAAGCAAGCTTCTAATGAACAACAAGTAGCTTTATGTGCATCTTTTGTTCAATCTAGTAATTATTCTAATGTAGAATGGATAATGGATTTTGGTACATCTAAACATATGCTAGAAAATGTTTCTTTGTTTACATCTTATGACAATAATAAGCACCCATCTTAGAAAGTGTCTATTGATGATGGTAAACAACTTGACGTAATTGGTTATGGTAATGTTCAAGTTACTAATGGTCAATTAGAATATGGTTTTCATGTTCAAAACATCCCCATCAACTTGCTTTTTATTTATCGTGCATGTCAGAAAAGATATAAATTTGAAGCCTGGATGGATAATTGTGTTCTTAAAGATATCAATCAAAATTTCAAAGTAGTTTCTTCAGGTCATGTTGATCATGACACTAGTTTATATAAATTTGTTGGTTTTAATTCAACTAAAAGACAACCGGTTTATTCTTATGTTTCTCACGCTGATAAATTAAGTCAATTATTGCATGCAAGATTAGGTCACTTGAATTATGGTAAAATGCAATTGTTATCTAAAATGGTACATGGCTTGCCTAATATTTCATCTACTAAAGGTGTTTATGAAGGCTGTGTGCTTGGAAACATCATAGAGAAATGTTTGAAAAAGGTAAATCTTGGCGTGCTAAAGAACCCTTGCAATTAATTCATAGTGATATTTGTGGTCCTCTTGAAACTCCTTCTCTATCTCACGCAATTTATTTTCTTACTTTTAGTGATGACTTTAGCAAAAAATCGTGGGTTTTTTTTTTGAAACAAAAAAGTTAAACATTTTCTAAATTTCAAGAATTTAAATCCATTGCTGAAAAAGAAAGAATTTGAAGCATATTTGTCTAAGCATGGAATTCAACATCAAAATACTACTCATTAAACACCTCAACAAAATGGGGTTGCTGGAAGAAAAAATAGGACTTTGGCTGAAATGGCTAGATGTATGCTATAATCTAAAGGATTACATCAAAAAAATTGGGCTGAAGCCATTTGTCGTGCTAACTTTATTTTAAACAAAATTCCTATAAAATCAGTCATGCATGTTACCCCTAAGGAAAAATGGAATGGAAGAAAACTCGATATAAGTAACTTTAAGGTATTTGGCAATGAATGTTGGCCTCATATTCCTAATGAAAAATGAAAAAAATTAGAAACCAAGTCTCATAAATGTATTTTCATTGGTTATGCTAAGGATTCCAAAGCTTACAAGTTGTTTGACCCTTCTACCTAAAGTGTCATTATCCGACGAGATGTTCACTTCAATGCAGTCTCTCCACCACCTAAGTCTTTTGAACCTCATGTTACCTTGAATATTCCATTGTCTCATGTTATACATGTTCGAATATTTCGATGTGCTTATTTTACCATAGATAATATCACTATTGTCACCCAACCATAGGCATGCAACCACCCCTGAGCACCTAAACTATTTCTAGATAGAATTATTCTGGAAAGCCACACTAGAACCAACAGATAAACCCTAGTTGTAGTAGTAGCATGAGATGGAAATAGAAAACACCATCCAACTGCAGAAACATCACAAGACAAGGAGAGCGCACCTTCTCCAAGGATAGCGTACAAGAGAGAGAGAGTCTCCACAACCACAAATCAAGAACAATACTCAACTGCAACAGTTGTAGTTGCACTTCTTAGGCTACCACCAATAATTTCAAAATACCACCAAGAATGTCACCAAGAATACCACCAAGAGATACTAGAAGGTAGGACAGATATCTTAGGCTAGATAGCGCTAGAGAAAGAGAGACCAAGAATCACCCCAAAGTATGCTCCTTCCATTATTGCAGTTGCAACTCCAGACTTTCACTATACTTGAGAGAGTGAGTGAAGTGAGTGTACAAAAATGAGCTCAAGATCCTTTTATTTATAATCCTTCTTGTCACCTGTCTAGGCCAGATTCTCTTTCTGAAGGGTAATAATTCAATATTATTTATTCTACTGAGCCGACTTGTCTTCTAGGGTTTTTACACATTTGTTTAGGGTTTTTACACATTTGTTTAGGGTTTTTATTTCTTTTAGAATATTATATTCTATCCAAAGGTTACACATGGAGGTTAATATGTCCCGCAACTACCATAATATCAACACTCCCTCCTAGCTAGGGAGGTATTAACTGTAACGGTCTCAAACACATCCATCCATTTTACATGGTATGGGAAATGCTCACATAGTCTTGTAGACCATCCTATAGGTAGCATCATCATAGCCACACATGCTATCTCATGATCATGCAGATCAATTCATGAGCATCATGATCACTATCCATCTAGTAGGAAATCACCTCCAACACTACTGGTAGTCTCCATGGCAATCAGGTAGTAGCACATAGTTACTACAATGCCATCCAATAAATGACAACAATGTCCATCCACAGTAGTACAAAATTGTTATCCAGTGGTATGCAAGCACTCCTAGTAGTGCAAAACTACTATCTAGTGACACACAATCACTACCAGTGGAACACATCCACCACAGTAGCACATAGCTACTATCCAGAGACACACAGTCTCCACTACAATCAACTAATAGCTACACAAGTTATCAACATGTAATACAACAATCTCCTAGCATCAAATCATATCATCGTCTGCATCATATCTCGAGGCCAAACTCCATCAGAGTAATCGGGCATGATGTTGAATAAGTGATGTGTTGGACTTAGTGCACTCAACAGAGTGTCTTGCATAAGTCACTCACTCAACATAGTGATATAGGGACCATTCTTCCTATCCTCGTTACTTCCCATGACACAGGAAGAATGATTGTCCAAACAAATGTTGAAAATCCATGCTATGGGCTACAAGGACCATTATTCTAATCCATACATACATTCTATAAGAATGGATGTCCTCCCAGATTTTGAAAGCCACGCCATGGGATAAAAGGACCATTCTTCTAATCCAGACATATGTCGTAGAAGAATGGATATCCTGGACCATTTCCCCCCCTCTTGCCACTACTGTGAACTCATGGAAAATGTTTGTCCTATACCCATCTCCCCACTCTGGTCACTACTGTGAACTCAGGGAGACAGACCATTCTACCTATCTGGGAAAATCCCCAAGAGAATAGTTTTCTTGGACCATTCTACCTGTCCGGGAAATGCCCCAGGAGAATAGTTGTCCACGGTACATAAATTGTTTTTCAACCTAGACCATTCTCCATAGGAAGAATGTCAGTCCATCATCAATCTATTCTTCCTAGACCATTCTCCACCTGAAGAATGTTTGTCCACTAGCACACTAACTATCCATGATGTCATATATCATCACTCCCTCTCAATCGAGGAAGTTATCTCCTCCTTTTCAACCAAGGGAGGGTATCTCCACAAGTCCTAGCTTGTCCCTCAAGTATGAAAACTTTATCTTGGACAAAGGCTTGGTCAAAATATCAATTTTCTACTCATCGGTGGAGATGTACTGGAGAATCACTTCTAACTTCTGGACTTTATCATAGATAAAATAGTACTTGATATCAATGTGCTTCGACCTATCATGGAACATGGTTTTTCCTTAAAGCTTCACACAACTCTAATTATCACAATACATCACAGTCGAATCCAACACCTGATCAAATAGTCCATAAATTAGCTTATGGATCCGTATTGCTTATGTACAAGCATCACAAGATGTAATATACTCTGCTTCTGCAGTGTTGAGTGCAACAAACTTCTATTTCTTTCTATCCCATGATATCATAACAGAGCCCAAACTGAAACATATACCAAAAGTACTCTTTCTATCATCTACACTCCCTTCCCAATCTAAATCAGTAAATCCATGCAGTTTTACGTCACTGCTTGAGGCATATCTCAAACCATAATTTAGCGTCCCACGGAGATATCTCAAAATGTGCTTTGCATCTATCCAATGCTTATGTCTAGGTTCCACCTGAAACTGAATCAATGTGTTCAAATCAGAGAAAATGTCCGACCAAATACATTAATGGGCCAATCAACTTTCGGTACATGGATGAGTCTACTGGATCAAAATCATAGTCTCTCAACTTCTTCAGATCTGTCACCATGGGGGTTGCCATGGATTTGCAATCCATCATCCCAAACTTCTGAAGGATCTTTACAACATACTTCCCTTTCCCTAGTAAGGTTTCACCATGTTGGCAAATATTTAATAGACAACGAATGCTTGTCATTGATGGCAAGTAAAACAATGAAGATGGAATGAGTACAGAAAGTATGTAATAGATGGGCATTATGAGAAGACGCTGCAGAGAAGATGATTCAAATAAGCTCAGAAGAGATAGTGCAGAGGATTGTTGGCAAGAATAGTGATGGCAAAGATCAACATCATCAGCAACAACAATGATCGTTGGATCAACAATTCAAAATTCCCGATCACTGTCAGATCTCAATGTAGACAAGAAGAGCACGCAGATATGGAGGATAGATATCGGGTGTTAGATCCGAGTGAAAGGATTGACCATCGTAGGATCCAGGAGAATCTGCATGATCTTTAAAAGTGCAAGGTGAAGCGAGTTCATGAAATCTTGAAATCCTGATGCAGACACAATGAAGACTTGTGAAATCACGAAAAGATCCTGACCGTCAATACACCAAAAGATGTGGACCATTCATCTAAGCTCCATTTCAGAGTTTCGCCTATCATGACTTGGAGTGACAAGAACCTCCATCGAAGGAATCGCGAGATGTGAATTCACGATGAGATCTGGAACATAGATTCATCGAGATCGTTGACCGTTGATCTAAGCTCCATTTTGGAGTTTCACCTATCGCAAGTTGGACTGACAAGAACCTCCATCAAAGGAATCGTGAGATGCAAATTCACGATGAGATCTGGACCGTAGATTCATCAAGATCATGGACCGTTGATCCCATGCCATTTCAGAGTTTCGTGAATCGCGACTTGGAGAGGCAAGAAACATAATCACCGAAATCCTGATTTAATCACAACCATCAGATCAAGATGTGATCTAGACCGTTGATCCGACTCCTTTTCATAGTTTCGCAAATCGCGACTTGGAGAGGTAAGAAACATAATCACCGAAATCGTGATATGTGAAATCGCAATTTAATCACAGTCGTCAGATCAAAATGTGATCTAGACCATTGATCCGATTCCTTTTCGGAGTTTCGCGAATCACGACTTGGAGAGGCAAGAAACATAACCACAAGAACACTGAAATCGCGATATGATCTGAGCCATTGAATTAAGATAATATCTGGACCGTCGAATCATAGGACAAGTCACTGACTTGGAGTCAACGGAGCATGGTGTGGAAACTCGCGAGATGCGAGATCACGATAAAATCTGGACCGTCGGATCTTTGGAGATATCAACCATCGATCAGACTCGATGAAGTTTATAAACTCGTGAAATATGAAGTTCCTTTTGGCACAGCCTATGGTCACAGCCGGTGGTCACGAGAAGGGAAGGATTCAGTTCAGATAAGCTCCATTTCAGACTTTCGAGGATCGTGACTTGGAGAGTCGAGATGGCTCATCTCCAGATTCACAAAATGCGAATTCACAAAAATCACTTTATGCATAAGCGCTTGGCCATGGCCATGGTCATATAGAGGAAGGAGCTAGCATGGAAAAGATCTGTATCGGAGTTTCGAAGATCGCGACATGAAGTGTCAAGACACTTGGCCACAGGAATGCCGAAATGCCAAAACCCAATTTAAAGGCAAGATTAATAAAGTTCATCCAACGGTGCAGATGAACTTGAATATGATCGGAGGGATATTGTTCTCTCTCAGAGTTAATTCATCAGTTACGAATCAGTTAGCAAAACTGATTCATGATTCCTGTTCGGTTGGTGTTTCAGTTGCTTAGACGATTTTCTTTTGCCTAAGAAGATGCGAAGTGTAACTGCTGTGGGCATGGTGCATAAAAGAAAAAGATACAAACTGTGTGGGGTTGATGGTTCTAGACGAAAAATGAATTAAACTGTAAGAAATAGAAAATCAAAGGATGCGCAGTATGAGACTGAAAATATGTGTAGTGTGAGATAAAACTCAGAGAAGAGTAACAGATGAGGAAAAGACTTGACGCAGATCAGAATGACAGAACAGGTTGAAGCAAAGCAGAATTGCAGAACAGACAAAGGAAGAGAAGAATTGCAGAACAGTTAGAAGAA
>JASDQU010108172.1:31991-69051 GCA_032191745.1 Picea mariana | reverse complement strand
TATGTAGCACTTACTCCCAAAGACTTTGAAGTGTTTGATTGAAGTGAGTCTTCCATACCATACTTCATAAGGTGTCTTGTCACTGTGTGGTTCGAGGTGAGATTTGTTAAGAATATGGATTGTTGTGTGTATTGCTTCTACCTAGTAGGTTTGACCAATATTCTTCTCATCCATCATTGACTGGGCCATTTTTTGAACTATTCTGTTTTGCCTCTCAACTACTCCATTTTGCTGTGGAGTTCCTGGGATTGTGTATTCTCTTTTGATCCCATTTTTATCACATAATTCTTTGAAATAACTTGACATAAACTCTCCTCCCATGTAGAGCTCTTGGATTTAAACTGTGTCCTGGTTAGCTTTCCTACTTGGCATGGTTTACACACAGAATATTGTGGCTTTGATATTCTTGGAAGATCTTTTACTGCCTCAATATTTTTGAGCTTGATTAAGTGGTCAAAGTTTATATTTCCAAGTCTCCTATGCCATAACCATCTTTCATCATGCCTGCTTAGATGACACTCTTCTCTATCTTCTTTCATCACATATACATTATTATTTGTCCTTATGCCTTTAGCCACCATGTCTCCCAAGTTTACACACTTTATCTTACAATCTTTGGCAGTGAACACCACTTCACATCCTCTGTCTCACATTTGACTTACACTGAGAAAATTATGTTTCAACCCATCTACAAGCAGAACATCCTGGGATTTTCCTTTACCATTACTCAAACTCACCATCCCTTTACCCTTGATTTTACCTGGTTCATCATTTCCAAAGATCACATTTCCTGTTTTGCTTTTATTTATAGACAAAAACTTATCTTTGTCTCCAGTCATGTGCTTCGAACAACCACTGTCTATATACCATGGGTCTTTTTGTTTTTGAGCTGAAAGTACTAGACCACATTTTTCACTATCTTTATTTTTCCATGTGCTGGCATTTTTGGCTACGGGTTTTATCCTTGGATCTGCTTTGTAATTCTTCAAATGGCAGTTTGCAGCTTTGTGGCCGAAGTTATGATAGTTATAGAATTCGATTCCATTGTTCAATAGGTCAAAGTGATTGGTGCAATTTTTTCTACTCATTGGTTGTTTAGTTCTATGTTGCAAAGATTGTTTATTTCTTGATCTCCTCAATTGCATGTCTCTAAACTTAATTTGACAATTTGCAATCTTATGACCAAAATTAGAGAAGTAAAAACAATAACCATGGAAGCAATTTTGGTACCTAAAGGGCCTTCTTCTCGGAATATGTTGCTCCATCTTCTGATATCTTTGTTTTTTATCCGGGATCATCTTGTCTTTATTAGCTTCTAGTGGCATAGTACTCACATGGTCTGATTGTATGCTGACTTGGAACTTGATCATCTTTACTGGCTCTTTGTTTTCTGGCTGGTTGTCGCTTGAACCACTTACATAGCCTAAACCAATCTTCAACAAAGGATATCTTTGTTTGCTCATAATGTCGTTTAGTTATGTTGAGGCTTTAATGCTTGGAAGATTTTGGAGATATAATGCTTTAAACTTCTCCATCTCTTTCCTGGTTTTTACTACCTCTTCTTCCAAGGATTCACATCTTATCTTCTTCTCTGATAACTGTTGTTTTAGAATGTCCTCTATTTTCTTTGCCTCTTCTAATTCCACTTTTAGCGGGCCAAAGTCTTCATCAGGTTTTTTACTGTCTTTCTTGAACTGTATCAACAATTGTTTTTGCTTTTTCTTCTTAAATTTGAGTCTAGCAATTTCTTCTAGGGAATTGATCAGTTCTCCTTCCAAGTCAACCACAACTTCTTCATCATTAACATCACTTCATGTGATTTTATTATCATAATCCTCTTTGGCCATAAGCATATAGTGATTAACCTTATCTTCACAAGAAGAATCATTATATGTGTCTCCTGAAGAGTCATCATTGTTTACACATAAAATTTTCTTTTTACCAAATCTCTTGGATTTGTACTTCTATTCACCTTCAGAGTTCTGGTCCTTCTTCTTGTATGGACACTTAGATGCAAAGTGACCTATTTTTCCACAGTTAAAACATTTGAAGGACAACTTGCCTTGGTACTTGCATGATCCTTTCTTTAGTCTTCTCACAAATTTTGCTTCAATTTCATCAGGCTCAGAATCCTCATTCTTATCTTCTTTAAATTATGCTTCTCTAGAGGTGGGTTTATCTTTACTAATCCTCATTTCATAAGTAGTTAGAGTTCATAGAAGCTGATCAATAGACAAAGTCTTAAGATCATTCAGTTCTCCTATTGCGGAGACTTTTGGATTAAAACTATTTGGTAGAGATCTTAAAATCTTCTGAACTAAAAGTGTGTCTTCAATCTTCTCACCAAGACCCTTCATGGCATTCACAAGCTCCTCAAATATTAAGAAAAATTTATTAACTGTTTCATCCTCATTCATATTTAGTTGTTCAAATTTCAATCTATATGTCTGAAGTTTGGTATCTTTTACTTTCTCATTTCCTTTATAACTGCTAATGAGTTTATCCCACATCTCTTTGGCAGAATCAAGCTACATTACTTTTCCAAATTCAGCTTCAACAGGCCCACTAAAGATAGCATTCATTGCCTTTGCATTGAAGCTAAATTCTAACTTATCATCTTTGGAAGCTAGCACAATAGGTTTTGTATATCCAGTCTCTACAACATCCCAAACATCAACACCTAAGGCCATAATGTATGTTCTCATTCTAACCTTCTAGGAAGAAAAATTTGTTCCATCAAAGTTCCTTCATGACTTGTCATGTTTAAGCTTACTGATCTACCTTTAAATAAAAGGAACTGACTCTGATACCAATTGTTGGAAATACTAAGACAACTGAGAGGGGGGGGGGTGAATCAGTTGTTACTATGCTTAAATAATTTTATTCCTATTAAACTATTATTAATCTTATCCGAGTGATCATCAACATTATGCAAGTCATGAACAACAGAAATAGTAAACATCAATCACTCATATGATATACATAGAGACATGTATTCATGAGGAAACCCATAAAAGGAGAAAACCTCTTCTTCTTCAAATGAAAGACAGTCTTTTATGTTATGTACATCATCTTTCTTTGAGCACCAACTCAAAATGAGGCTACAACCTCTTCTTTAACAAGCTGCAACTTGTTGAGAGCACCAACCCTCTAGTTTCTCTATCACCCACTAGAAGGAAGCACCAACTCCCTGAGTTTTCTAGCACCAACTGGATGGAAGCAACAACTTCCAGTCACACAAGAACAAACCTGTATAATAGAGAACAATGGTTCTCCCTTGCACCACCCTGGTTTTTTTGGCTACAACCAGATGGAAGCTACAACTCCCAGTCTCATCACTTTTCTGCTACATTGATATGGTCTGCCTGCATTAGTGTGTTCCTACTGCTCGCATTTTCTTGTGCAGGCCTGTTCAGTTTCTCTTCTTCCTTTTATGCTCTATGCTGCCTTTTCATCCTTTTCACTGAGTCTCTGATCTTCCCTTCACATCGTGCACTGCATCACCTCCTACACACATGCGTCACACCCGAAAAAGAACACTATGCTCTCTATTCTGTATCTTTTTCTCACGTAGAGTCCTCTGCTTGATCATCATTTGAACACTTCATCTTCCCTGGTGGTTATACTATATATGTTCATCATCAGTGGCGGTTATCCAAAGATTCTTTGGCTTCTCTGGCAGTCCCAACTCTTCGTCGTCTATGTCAGTTACAACTAGTCAATGATGGATTCTTTGGCTTCTAAGCCCCTTCCTTCACATGACCACCAACGGTGAACATACGCCTATTCGAAAGGTGCTTCCCGAACTCGGTCTTGTGAGTGCTATTTCCATTTCTTGATATGACCTTGGGCGATGGTCTCTCGTGACCACGTGATTGCAGGCACGAGCTCTCTTCTCGTTAGCCCCCTGTCACATGTGACCTCGGGCTACGTCCTTGCATAAGAGAACGATTTTGGGCATGTCCAAGAGTGGTTTGGGATCAACCTATTTTCTCCCCGTAATCCACCTCCAGCTGCCACGTACCTTTCTCCAAAATCATGGTTTCAATTGCAGCTCACTTATGAAAAATTAAGACCCAAGCATGTTATGGCCCCGCAATCGAGCATGATCGTCAATCTCGCAGTCTCTAATAGATTCCTTCGATCAATGACTTCGATCAATCTTCCTTTCCCACCTTCTTTCCTTCGTCCATGCACGGTACTTAGCCTTAACGACCAAGTGACATGTGGCCCTCCAAACCAACGGACAAGATCGATTTATCCTTTCGGGATTCGGGAGTCTCGATTCTCAAACTCCACTTGCTCCCAGAGCATTTCACTTGGATTCCACGATCTAATGACGCGTGGTCTTATCGAATCAATGGTCACAATCCCTTCAGGTATTCGAGGTTCGAAAATCTCAACTTTCCAACCATTCAACCTTCCTTTGCTTTTTCCTGAAGCTGACAATCCACTGACGCATGTCCCTTTCGAATCAATGGTCACGATCCCTTTGGGTATTCAAGGTTCGAAAATCTCAACTTTCCAACCTTTCAACCTTCCTTTTCTTTTTCCCAGAGTTGACAATCCAATGACAAGTGTCCCTTTCGGATCAATGGTCACGATCCTTTCGCGTCTCCGAACTTCAGAATTCTCAAGTCTCGACTGGAAATCCTTGAAGTGAGATTTCTTTGAAATCTCAAATCAGCTGACACATACTCTCCTTGACGATCAATGGTCGAGGTTTGTCTTCGGTGATTTTCACGTTCTCCCCATCCACAAACTTCCGAAGTTGTGGATCTTGCACCACCTGTCCTCCTCGACGATGGACGAACCCAAACCACTTTGGGACTTCAAAAATTTGGGAAAGTGCTGGTGGTAAAGCTCCCGAAGTAAAACTCCTGGAGTGACATCACTTACTTACGTCACTTGATGATGTGTCATGAGCCTAGTAGCTACCATGTGTCACTCAAATTTGTGATTTGCACGTACCTGAAATGTCGAATCAACTTGACACTTGTCATTGTCTGATTGTGTCACGTGTCCTTGCTAACATGGATCCTCATTCACTTCAGGACTATGGCCTTCGGGACTTCGTGTATTTCGAATTTTCAAGTCGCCAATTCTTTCAAAGTGAGAATCCCTGAATAGTAACCTCCTCGCAACTTTTAGACCCGAACTAAATGTTGTTCGTCAAACATGATGTTAGATCGATGGCTCGATTTATCTATGATGTTGCTTTTCTAGCTTATCCCGTCCTTCCACTTTAAAATGATCCAACGACTGTGAAGATTCTTCGAAGCAGATCCATGATTAAGGATGATTGTGGAACCACAACTTGTGAGTGATTTAACTCGTCACCCAAACTTCTCAATTTGAAGTTGTGCACTATTGGTGAGTCAACCACAATCATCGATCTTCGAGGCTATAAGATTTGATGGTCCTAACTAATTGCGGGATTGGAAATAGAACGATATTTAATTCTCCTTTCGATCTCTGCAATATATCCCCACCATTGATCTGGCAATTTCGCATCCAATGGTCACGACCTAATCCGACTTAATATGATCGTTTGTTGGATCAACCACAGTTGTCGATGTTTGGGTTTATGAGATCTGATGATCTAGACCGATTGTAGGATTGTAACTAGCAAGTAGTTTAATTCTTCTTTCGTTCTCCGCAATTCATCCCTACCGTTGATGTAGCGATTGCGCATCAACGGTCTTGATTTGATCTGATTTTTGTTACGCCATACCTACTGAGTTTCAACGCGCCATCTCTTCTGAGATTTGATCTTGATTCATTAACTCTCTTGAGATTACGTTTCCTTCCGAGATTGATTCCTTCTGCACACTCATGGATTCTAAAGAGTCCTGTGTATAATCCTTGCGGCCTTCATGATAACCTCTGGAACTCTGCACTCTATGCTCATCCTCCTAAACTTGTAGACAACAATTCCTCATATTCTAGTCATTCACGATGTTATCATCGCTGCTTTCCTATTTTCCATCATTGCTGCCAATGTACCATTGTCACTGCTGTTCTTTCCATCAATGACAAGCACACTCTTCCTGTAAACATGCCAACATTATCGAAATGAAAGAGAAACCCTTGCTTGAATTTACTAACATGTTCATCTTCCTTGTAGCAGCCATAGACAAATAAATCTTCATATTATGAGCTCTTACAATGTATTTTATCCCATCTTTAAAGAAGTGGTACTTATTATGCTCTGAGAAGAAAATGGCTTTTCTATCATATAAGTATGGACTCCCTAATACAATCCCGTAAATTTCTAAAGGGACTACATCCAATTCTAGCTCATCTACAAACCTGGATGTGATAACAAACTTTAATTTACCATGATGAGACACATGTAATTTTGCATCTTCACAAACCCATCCCAAAGGGTATGGCTTAGGATGAGGTTTCATATCTAATCCCAAATTTCTAACCACTTGATCAGAAATGAGATTTACCTGAGACCCACTATTAATAAGTGTGTCAATTTTGGTATACATGGAAGTCACTCATATGTGAAATAATTCAGTCTTCTTTCTTTCATCAGGGCTCATAAAAATATTTGAAGTAGAAGAAAATGAACAATTAGAAACATAAAAATCACCTTTGAGACCCATGGTGATCACCTTAGATTCATCTTTAGAATCCAACCCATGAACTCGAACTATGGTTATGGTATTTCTTTTACCTTTCTGATACCTAGCCCATTTCGGCTTCAATATCAGATGCAATTTCCAACATCGATCCTCAACATGGCCCTCCTTTTCACAGTGAGAACAAATAGGTCTCTCATCATTCCTCTTCACAGTAGCAGTCCTTCTAAACTTTCTCTTATGATTTCCTTTTAACAAAGGAAGATTAGATATACATGGTTCATGATTCAAAGTAGAAGTAGTATTTGAAGAAATTGGAGGTTCAGGAGGGTCACCACCACCTCCTAATCCTTTACATGTTGTAGAAGTACCACCTCCTTCAGTTATTTCCTTGTATTCTTGATACAACTCTTCCACCATCGATTTCAAACTCATGAATGATTTAAGAAATTATTTATCAGATTCTAAATGATTTTCATCTCCCTCCTTTGGAGACAAAATCTCTATCCATGCAAATATTCTCCTCGTGCCAATTTTTGGATATGGTAAGCATCCAACACTTGAAAATCCCTATCAAACCTTCAAAATCAAAGCTCTGATACAAAAAACTTGATTTGAAAATGAAGGAATTACTGATCAATTTGCAAGTTAGTTTATGTATTTAAATTACATTTGGATCGAGAATGTTGATACATAAAAAAATAATGCGGAAATGAATAAATAAGAATTGTGAAATGAAGAAATGCCACAGTCGAAAAGAAGAGACAAACACAAGGTTGCTGACAGAGTTCACCCCTCTTGGGCTACATCTCTAGGTATGCTTCCAATGTGAGTGGATGCTTCATTATTGATTTCAAATGCTGAAAATACATCAAAGTTTTCTCCTAAACCACATACAATTCTATCTCCAACAAGGCTCTGGTTAAAACCCACTTCTCCAATCTTCTATGCAGGAAATATCTCTGGATTTACATAGCAATTCTTTCCAAAAATTTGCACTCCCAAACAATGGAAAATACCTTGATTTAAATACCAAAGAGTCATGACTAAATTTGTTTAAGATCCACTTTAAAAGGGATTTGTAATATTTGTTTAGCCATAATATATGGTCAAAATCCTAAAAATATATTTAAATATGGTTCAAATATTGACCATATAACTAAACCATATCCCAAATATATGTATGACCACCATAATATATGGTGGTCACTTTTTAAATGGGAGTTTGACTTGTCTTTATGCCATATGGCATATAACTTATATCATGATTCTCGACCCCTTTTATGACTATGAGATAATACCTAAGAATATTGAAATAACCGTCCTATTTTTTATGGGATATGAAATAATTGTTTAACCATAAACTATATGGTCAACGAACTTATTTCCAACCCATTTCTAATTAAATGCCAACGTACTTTTATGTGGATTGTATAATAAATGGGTGGAGGTTGTGGGCCAAACCCCACCCTTTTGGCTAGCACGTGGATTCAAGTCACAACCAAACAATATTTAATTTAAATAATTTAATTACTGTATGGATTAACAAGCGAGTTTGTAGCCTAAGTGATTGGATGTTGATTTTGGTTTTTGCAGGTCAAGGGTTTGAATCCCCCACTGATAGGTACTCAACAATTTTGGAACTCGGTCCCCTTTGACCAATTCCAGGGTTCCACATGGCACCAATGGATTGTTACACGTATAGGTATGGGATTGGCCCACTTGCGAATCGGTTAGCAACAAAGTGTCACCATAGCAACCTGCCACATGTGACCTTTTAAAAACTGCCACATGTCAACTTTGAATCCTGCCACGTGTCAGAACTGAAATTTTCCACATCTCAACTATTGATCCAAGTGCATATCAGTGGCCACCCACCTATTCCACTCGCTCGAAAAATAGTTTTCCACCTTGAAAATGTTTCGACAATTTTTTTGGTCCCAAACTTTTGGGGCCATTTTGAGGCCCTAAACAATGTTTTTTGGGCATTTCGGGCTTAAGAGACTTCCAAAGGAACTTTGCTTAGCCAGTCAGAATGTGCTCTTCTCAGCTAGACCTTTCCAACGGTGTATCGAGCACCCCAAACCAAGATCATATGCAAAAGTTACACCCCCAGGAAGTTGACGTATCAACTACCCCCATCGGGGCTTGCAAGCCTTTTGGTTTTTCATCTTCCGGGGTTAGGGTTTTGGATTTATTGATGTTAAAAATGTCTTTGGATCCTCATTTTAACCATCATATTCTTTCACATGAGCATAACTGTCACATCTTTTCTTATATATAAGCTGCCACCATTCTAGCGAGTTCCTTCACTCTATATTTTTACAGTTTTTGTACATTTCGCTCAATAATAGAAATTGTGTATTATTGTATCTCTATGTTTATTGTCATATCTCTGATATATCTCGGTTATATTATTGGCTCCCTTGCAATATCTATGTATATTTCTTTGTTATATCTCTACTCTCATTTCGTGCTCAAAATAATATGGATCAGTGGCGTCAGAGCACACTACTCTTGGTCATTTTTCAATGCATGTTCTCGACGAGGTCCGAGTATAGAAAGTTGGGTTTCAAGATTGTCTCTCTCGAGGACAATCGCTCTCACACACCCAAGAGACCCTCCATGGTGTAAGAAAAGATAAATGACAGAGTAGAAGATTCTATTAATATGTTTCTGGAGCAAGCTCTCACACGACAGAGGGACGAAATGATGGAGAATTTTTCCCAAATCCTTCAACACCTGTCGATAATAACAGACGTGTCTTCATTAAGAAACCACTTTGGAGGCACTGCTCCTTTCAAAGTACAAGTTAATTTTGATATTCTCGTAATTGAAGGTTAGATAGATGCAGATGCTCTGGAAAAATGGTTAAATCTTCTAGAAGTTTATTTCTCTATGCACAATTTTTTTGACAGGGAAAAGATCACCTTTGTGCTCCTTAAAGCTCTTCCCCGTGTCAAACATTGGTGGGAAACTTACTGTGAGAAAATTTCCATAGAGGAGTATCGAATATTCGATGTCAAACCCACTTGAGAATCTTTCGTAGATGTCGTGAAGGAACAATATTACCATGTTGGCAACTATGAAGACCAATACATGAGATTGACCACACTACATCAAGAGAGAGGCCAAGTAGTGTCAGAGTTCACCAATACCTTCCATACATTGTGCACAAATCTGGGTATCAAAGATTCTGAGCGACATTTGGTTTTGAAATATCATAGGGCTCTAAAAAGGTACATCCAAACCAAAATGGATTTTTTGGACATATCATCGCTGGGAGTTTCTTATCAATATGCTATCAAAATAGAGAAAAAATTTAAGCACTAGAAAAAATGGGAGTTTAGGCCTTCAAATATGGAACAACCAAAGTATGATAAAGACAACCCTAACAAACAACCTCCTTAAAACTAGTCCAATCCATAGGAAAAGAGGGCTAAGGGAAAAACAAATAATGACACTGGAAAGTGGTGCAATTTCCATAAAATCCCCTGGCACAACACTGATGAATGTCATTCAAAATAGTCATTGGTGGTCAATATTAAAAAAAAAGATATGAACCTAGATTCATAATCTGATTTAGAAAATAATGAAAGGAGATAGATCATCGACACATACCCCACTACTATCATCGCAACCACAACAATTCAACCAGAAGAACTAGCAGGTCCTGAAGAGGGGGAGCACCTCTTCCATTCACAAATGTGGGTGAAGGGAACCCCACTGCATTTTATTGTGGATAGCACAAGATCAAAGAACCTCATCTCAGTAGGGGTCGTCAAACAGTTGGGATTTTCGACAACACCACACCTGCAACCATACAACATAGAGTGGCTTCCCCAGGGACAATATCTTCATGTTAGCCAATAGTTTCACTTGTCCTATGACATCAAGCCCTTCAAGGATGAGGTATTGTGTGATGTTTCCTCTCTGGATGTCTGTGAATTTCTTTTGGGCCAACCATATATGTGGAAGCATCATGATGTTTATGAATCTCGACCCCATAGTGTCATTGTTACTTTGGGGGGTCAACTCTACATGATACCAAAGGTAGTTCTGACAATTGTCCCACCAAAAAAATGTCGAAAGGTAATATCTCATACTACAAAATTCAACCTCTTCACAATCTATTCAAAAGGTGAATAGAAGGACATGTCAACCACTGTCGCCTCACCCCAAGACCTTTTTATCCAGTAGAAGCAGATTGCAGAAGAGAAAAAAGATATTGTTTCTTCACCTATGAGGGTGCCTACACACTTCCCAATCAAGTCAAGCTACAACAGGTTGGTTGAACAGATTCAACCCCACCAACAATAGTTTCATGATAGCCTTCAACAAGCTAAGCAAGACAACCTCTTCAACATGGAAAGCATCTCACGAAGGTTCAACAAAAGATTATTTTGGAACTTGACACAATGGGGACCATTTCTTCCTAAGGGGGCATGATTGATCTAGGTGGATATCAGTGGCCACCCATATATTCTACTAGTTCAAAAAACAGTTTTCCACCTTGGTAGTTTTTTGACAGTTTTTCTGGTCCTAAAATTTCAGGGTCATTTTGAGGCCCTAAACGACGTTTTTTGAGAATTTTCGGCCTAAGTGTTTACAAAAATTAATTCCTGGGCCAATAAAAATGTGTTCTTCTCTGTTAGACCTTTCCAATGGTGTATTGAGCACTCCAAATGGAGATCTTATGAAAAATTTACGCCCCTGGGAAGTTGACGTATCAACTACCCCCATCGGTGTCTGCAAACCTTTTGGCTTTTCATCTTCCGAGGTTAGGGTTTTGGATTTTATTTATGTTAAAAAGGCATTTGGAGCCTCATTGCAACCATCATATTCTTGCAAATGAGCGTATTTGTCACATCTCTTCTCAGAGATTAGCTACCACCATTCTAGTGAGTTCCTTCACTCTGTATTTTTACAGTTTCTGTACATTTTGCTCATTAATATAAATTGTGTATTATTGTATCTATGTGCTTATTGTCATATCTTTGATATATCTCTATTATATTATTGGAACCCATGTAATATCTATTTATATTTATTTTTTATATCTCCTCTCTCATTTCATGCCCAAAAAAATCTGGATCAACTGTGCAGACTGCCACATGTCGTCACCAGAATGTGCCACGTGTCCCTGTGCAATTGACTTTTTTATTGTTGGTCAACAACTTCAGAATGTGATAACTTCTTCATACGGATTCAGATTGAGATGAAATTTGCTCCATTGGAAAGATCTCACCGAGATCTACTCAAGGGTACAATTTGCTTCAACATTTGAAACATTTTCATTTTTGAGTGATCATAGATCCTCCTAGATCACCTTTCCTTGTAATGTTCGACTTCCTAAGCCATGTTTCTCATAGTTTTCCCCAAGTATTATGAAAATGCTACTCTAACTTATGCCATGGCTATGGGATCTCTTCTAGTGTCTACGACAACTAGGGTTTATTTTATTACCATGAGCATTCACACTCATGGTAACTTAATATTTTTATGGGATTTTTTTATGATCCTTCCCCTTTCTTTGTCAAATATAAATCAGTCTATACTAGCCACTCTATTTGATTTGGATGGGGTGCATGCACCAAATGTAAGCTCTTTGAGTGGGAAATGGACTCCTATAAGCATGGTTCCTGGAGTGTTGAGAGAAGCATCTAAAAAGCTAGATTCTATTGGGTATATGTCCTATGCCTCCTCCTCTCTCTTCATGTCTACTTATTATTTCCTAAACCTTTCTTCTTCATTTTCCTTAAGATTCTCTTCTTCCTTCTTTCTTAGACTTTCTTGTTCCTCTTCGATTTTCTTCCTTTCCTCTTTGTTGGAATATATTATATTTCTTGGAAGGTAATAATGTCTTTGTATTATGTTGAAGGTTGTCAACAAACTTACGTAAAATAATATAAAACAAATATCCCATATTTATTATGGAATAGTTTATTCTTGGTAGGAATATTATATAAAGAGGTGATAAAAAAGAGAATTGTATTATCCCACATGAAATATGTGAGAGTAATTCATCTATATATCATGGTATATAATAATGTCAAGAGTGCCTTTTAATGCATAACATGTGATCATCATCTTATGCTCTCAAGCATTCTTCTATATTTGTATGGGATAATTGTGGAGTTGCTCTCTTGTAAGATTGAAGGAGATTTATGGAGATAATAGAAGACAACCTTCCTCTGGATGTAGCCTAATTGGGTGAACCACGTATTATTTTTCCTTTTCTCTTTCTATTCTTATTATGTTTGATATGTTGTTGGATTCATAGATAGGAGGTTAGTTTAGTTATCTTTCTATACCTATGATTTCTCACATGGTATCAAAGTTTGGTGGCTATGATCTACCACCTTCTATAGTTTTATCCAACATGGTTATCTTCATATTTTATTTTGGGCACTTCTATTTTTTGTATATTTGCCATCAAATCTAGTAGACATTAGGCTTCTCTTCAGATCAGGGCATGATTCTATATGTTTGAGTTTTTTTATAAAAACTCCAACCCCCTATTTTGTGGATTTGTTGCATGTTTCTTGATTTTTTTTTTGTTTTTTGTTTTTCTATATATCTATATGAAAATTTGATTCTCCTCAAGGAGATCTATCTCCCAATTATTCGGATCTTGTTTTTTTTGCAGGAAAAATTGAGGTCGCAACTTTCAGATCCACTTCTACAACTTTTGGTGTAGAATATGAAGAAACAAGTTATAGATCGGATTTCCTCATGAAAAAATACACAATTTGAAAAAAATATCGTTTTATTTTGTGTCCGAAAAGCGGAGATATCATTGATTTAAAATCAACTATTTTTTATAAATTTTTCGTATTGACAGAAATGTTGCAGAGCTGATATCTTTTGACAGAATATCCATATTTATATTCGAATTTCGTTGATGGATGCAGAATGAATGTGCCATTTCCAAAAATAGGTTTAATATAATTTTTGAGCCATATTGATCACGTTATGATCAATTCCAATTTTCGTCTCAAAACCCTTGATCTACTTTAAATAATTTTATTTATTTATTGTAAGATGTTTTCAATTTACTCATTTTTTTCCTAGCTTGTCTATTATTTGCATTAGGGTTGATCTCTTGTTAAGTTTCTCATCATAATGACTACAAAAGTAGTTTATGTTCCCAAACTTGTTGGTTCTAACTATCTTGCATGGAAGAAAAAAATGATTGATGATCTCAGGAGCAAGAATCTATGGAGGTTGGTTAATGGTGAACACAAGAAGCCCACTCATGTTAGTGAACACAAGAATACCATTGATACTAAAGATATAGTTATTGGGAATAAATATGTGATCAAGCAAGATGACTCATTGGACAAACGATATCAGATAATCTTCAGGTAAGTATTGAGGCAGAAGACAACTCGGTTGAGGTATGAAAAATTCTTGTTTCTCTATTTGATAAATATGATGATGTATCTGCTCATTACTTAGAAAACAAACTCCATGAGCTAGATCCTAATAATTTTGATAGTATATAACTCTATATTGCTAAACTGAAAACCTTAAATGAAAAATTAAATAATTGTGGTAATGATTATAAAAAGATTGATACTGCATTAATCATTCTTGTAGAACATAAATTGTCATCTTGTTTTGACATGTTCATCCAAACTAGGAATAGAGATATTGAAATGTCTAAAGGTACCACAAAACCTACTTTTGATGAATTTTGAAAAGGGTTGATAAATGAGCAAGAAAAGTTGATTGTTTAAAGTCAATTAACTTCTAATAAATCTCTAATGGCACATAATAATAAGAATCCTAAGAAAAGTTTTCAGCCTAATACTAAAGGTTCTTGTTCACACTCTTCAACTAATAATTTTGGTAATGCTTCTAATGTTACTCATGAAGTTAGTAAGAAGAAGAAAGTATATGATCCTTGTAAGTATTGTGGTAAAACTAATCATCCTGAAAAGAGTTGTTATAAAGGAAAACACTTAAATGCTAAGGCTAAAAAGAAAGCCTCTAATGAACAACAAGTAGCTTTATGTGCATCTTTTGTTCAATCTAGTAATTATTCTAATGTAGAATGGATAATGGATTTTGGTACATCTAAACATATGCCAGAAAATGTTTCTTTGTTTACATCTTATGACAATAATAAGCACTCATCTCAGAAAGTGTCTATTGATGATGGTAAACAACTTGACGTAATTGGTTATGGTAATGTTCAAGTTACTAATGGTCAATTAGAATATGGTTTTCATGTTCAAAACATGCCCATCAACTTGCTTTCTATTTATTGTGCATGTAATAAAAGATATAAATTTGAAGCCTGGATGGATAACTGTGTTCTTAAAGATATCAATCAAAATTTCAAAGTAGTTTCTTTAGGTCATGTTGATCATGACACTGGTTTATATAAATTTGCTGGTTTTAATTCAACTAAAAGACAACCGTTTTATTCCTATGTTTCTCACGCTAATAAATTAAGTCAATTATTGCATGCAAGATTAGGTCACTTGAATTATGGTAAAATGCAATTGTTATCTAAAATGGTACATGGCTTGCCTAATATTTCATCTACTAAAGGTGTTTGTGAAGGTTGTGTGCTTGGAAACATCATAGAGAAATGTTTGAAAAAGGTAAATCGTGGGATGCTAAAGAACCCTTGCAATTAATTCATAGTGATATTTGTGGTCCTCTTGAAACTCCTTCTCTATCTCATGCAGTTTATTTTCTTACTTTTAGTGATGACTTTAGCAGAAAATCATGGGTTTTTTTTTTGAAACATAAAAGTTAAACATTTGCTAAATTTCAAGAATTTAAATCCGTTGTTGAAAAAGAAAGAATTTGAAGCATATTTCTCTAAGCATGGAATTCAACATCAAAAGACTACTCATTAAACACTTCAACAAAATGGGGTTGCTGGAAGAAAAAATAGGACTTTGGCTGAAATGGCTAGATGTATGCTATAATCTAAAGGATTACATCAAAAAATTTGGGCTGAAGCCATTTGTCGTGCTAACTTTATTTTAAACAAAATTCCTATAAAATCAGTCATGCATGTTACCCCTAAGGAAAAATGGAATGGAAGAAAACTCGATATAAGTAACTTTAAGGTATTTGGCAATGAATGTTGGCCTCATATTCCTGATGAAAAATGGAAAAAATTAGAAACCAAGTCTCATAAATGTATTTTCATTAGTTATGCTAAGGATTCCAAAGCTTACAAGTTGTTTGACCCTTCTACCTAAAGTGTCATTATCCGACGAGATGTTCACTTCAATGCAGTCTCTCCACCACCTAAGTTTGTTGAACCTCATGTTACCTTGAATATTCCATTGTCTCATGTTATACATGTTCGAATATTTTGATGTGCTCATTTTACCATAGATAATATCACTATTGTCACCCAACCATAGGCATGCAACCACCCCTGAGCACCTAAACCTTTTCTAGATAGAATTATTCTGGAAAGCCACACTAGAACCAACAGATAAACCCTAGTTGCAGTAGTAGCATGAGATGGAACTAGAAAACACCATCCAACTGCAGAAACATCACAAGACAAGGAGAGCGCACCTTCTCCAAGGATAGTGCACAAGAGAGAGAGAGTCTCCACAGCCACAAATCAAGAACAATACTCAACTGTAGCAGTTGTAGTTGCACTTCTTAGGCTACCACCAATAATATCAGAACACCACCAAGAATGTCACCAAGAATACCACCAAGAGATACTAGAAGGTAGGGCAGATATCTTAGGCTAGATAGCGCTAGAGAAAGAGAGACCAAGAATCACCCCAAAGTATGCTCCTTCCATTATTGCAGTTGCAGCTCCAGACTTGCGCTATACTTGAGAGAGTGAGTGAAGTGAGTGTACAAAAATGATCTCAAGATCCTTTTATTTATAGTCCTTCTTGTCACCTGTCTAGGCCAGTTTCTCTTTCTGAAGGGTAATAATTCAATATTATTTATTCTACTCAGCCGACTTGTCTTCTAGGGTTTTTACACATTTGTTTAGGGTTTTTATTTCTTTTAGAATATTATATTCTATTCAAAGGTTACACATGGAGGTTAATATGTCCCGCAATTACCATAATATCAACACTCCCTCCTAGCTAGGGAGGTATTAACTATAACGGTCTCAAACACATCCACCCATTTTACATGGTATGGGAAATGCTCACATAGTATTGTAGACCATCTTATAGGTAGCATCATCATAGCCACACATGCTATCTCATGATCATGCAAATCAATTCATGAGCATCATGATCACTATCCATCTAGTTGGAAATCACCTCCAACACTACTGGTAGTCTCCATGGCAATCAGGTAGTAGCACATAGTTACTACAATGCCATCCAATAAATGACAACAATGTCGATCCATAGTAGTACAAAATTGTTATCTAGTGGTACGCAAGCACTCCTAGTAGTGCAAAACTACTATCTAGTGACACACAGTCACTACCAGTGGAACACATCCACCACAGTAGCACATAGATATTATCCAGAGACACATAGTCTCCACTACAATCAACTAATAGCTACACAAGTTATTAAGATGTAATACAACAATCTCCTAGCATCAAATCATATCATCATCTGCATCATATCTCGAGGCCAAACTCCATCAGAGTAATTGGGCATGATGTTGAATAAGTCATGTTTTGGACTTAGTGCACTCAACAGAGTGTCTCGCATAAGTTACTCACTCAACATAGTGATATAGGGACCATTCTTCCTATCCTGTTCACTTCCTATGACACAGGAAGAATGATTGTCCAAACAGATGTTGAAAATCCATGCCATGGGCTACAAGGACCATTATTCTAATCCGGACATACATCCTAGAAGAATGGATGTCCTCCCAGATTTTGAAAGCCACGCCATGGGATAAAAGGACCATTCTTTTAATCCAGACATATGTCCTAGAAGAATGAATATCTTGGACCATTTCCCCCCCTCTTGCCACTACTTTGAACTCGGGGAAAATGTTTGTCCTATACCCATCTCCCCACTCTGGTCACTATTGAGAACTCAGGGAGACAGACCATTCTACCTATCTGGGAAAATCCCCAAGAGAATAGTTTTCTTGGACCATTCTACCTGTCCAGGAAATGCCCCAGGAGAATAGTTGTCCATGGTACATAATTTGTTTTTCAACCTAGACCATTCTCCATAGGAAGAATGTTAGTCCATCATCAATCTATTATTCCTAGACCATTCTCCACCTGAAGAATGTTTGTCCACTATCACACTAACTATCCATGATGCCATATATCATCACTCCCTCCCAACCGAGGAAGTCATATCCTCCTTTTCAACCAAGGGAGGGTATCTCCACATGTCCTAGCTCGTCCCTCAAGTATGAAAACTTTATCTTGGACAAAGGCTTGGTCAAAATATCAATTTTCTACTCATCGGTGGAGATGTACTAGAGAATCACTTCTAACTTCTGGACTTTATCACAGATAAAATAGTACTTGATATCAATGTGCTTCGACCTGTCATGGAACATGGTTTTTCCTGAAAGCTTCACACAACTTTGATTATTACAATACATCACAGTCGAATCCAACACCTAATCAAATAGTCCATAAATTAGCTTATGGATCCATATTGCTTATGTACAAGAATCACAAGATGCAATATACTATGCTTCTGCAGTGTTGAGTGCAACAAACTTCTATTTCTTGCTATCCCATGATATCATAATAGAGACCAAACTGAAACATATACCAAAAGTAATCTTTTTGTCATCTACACTCCCTTCCCAATCTAAATTAGTAAATCCATGCAGTTGTACGTCACTACTTGAGGCATATCTCAAACCATAATTTAGCGTCCCACGAAGATATCTCAAAATGTGCTTTGCATCTAGCCAATGCTTATGTCTATGTTCCACTTGGAACTGAATCAACGTGTTCACATCAAAGAAAATGTCCGACCAAATACATTAATGGGCCAATCAACTTTTGGTACATGGATGAGTCTACTGGATCAAAATCATAGTCTCTCAACTTCTTCAGATCTGTCACCATGGGGGTTGCCATGGATTTGCAATCCATCATCCCAAACTTCTGAAGGATCTTTACGACATACTTCCCTTTCCCTAGGAAGGTTTCACCACTCTTCTTCCATACTTCTAGTCCCAAATAATAATGCATGAGACCAAGATCCTTCATATCGAATTCAAAGGCTAACTCCCTCTTAGATTTAATAATGAGAGGCTCTACACCTGTTAGAAACAAATCATCAACATATAGTAGCAGGATCATAGGTGCATCATTCACAACCTTGTAATAAAGGTTTGGATCAACATAGCTCTTGGAATATCCAAGTCTCATCAAGTAACTTTCAATTCATGCATACCAAGCTCTTGGAGGTTGTTTGAGTCCATATAAGGCCTTCTTTAATAGGCATACACGAGTTTCTCTCGGGTGTACCTCAAAAACTTGAGGTTTCTTTATGTATACTTCTTCCTCAATTAATCTATTGAGAAAAGTAGTCTTTACATCCATCTGATGTAAACTCCAACCCATGGATGTTGCATGAGATATGATGGCTCTAATTGAGGTGTATCTAGAAATTGGATCAAATCTCTCATCATAGTCTTCTCCCTCCTACTGGGAGAACCCTCTAGCCATGAATATTTCCTTGTATTTACCTTTAATCCCATATACTACATGATTTATCTTGTAAACCCATTTTAAAGTGACTACAAATTTTCCTTCAAATCTAGGCACAATTTCCCATACATCATTTTTCATGATTCTTCCATCATAGCTTCCTTCCATTCTTTCTTCTTGAAAACTTATTTAAAGGTGGAAGGTTCTGCATTGACATGTAGTTTCTTCCTTGGGAACTTCATGTTCTTCTTCATCATTGGAATCCATGGAATCTTCTATAGATTTCTTGAAGGAAATATTTCATCAAAAGTCACATGTCTGTTTATTTCAACCCTATGTTGACCTGGAACATAGATTGATCCAGGTGGATATTGGTGGCCACCTATTGTAGGAAAATCCCCCCACGGACAAGTGAATTCCCTCTTGGATCTTAGACCCCTATGACCAAGATAGAAAAGTGCTAACTTTGATCACTGACATTCCTTTAAACATAGATAAACTATTCAATAGAGAAGAGGAAGAGAGTATGAGTACCTTTTTATGACGTTTTTCCTCGCTCAGTCAAAGTTGAGCTTGATCTCGAATTCCTTTAACGAGTTTTGCAATCCAATAAACAACGAAGACAAAGCATACTTCCTATTCTACCATGATTAGTTTAAAGATAGATTTATCCAAAATACAAGCTCATGAAAATATACACAAACTTGAAGGAAACAGGCCAAGCACATGTATTAATGAGAAATCAAAAGAGATATGTGCAAACCATTGATGAAGTCACAACAACCTCTCCAAGTCCTCCTCGTCCAACCCTTGCACAAAGTTCCCAAAACCATAGGTTTGATACCTCCAATATGCCTCCTCTCTCATGAGATCATAAGTTTTGCATCTCTAAACTCCTCCATGCCCCTCTCCTCCATGGAAAGTCCTCATTATATAGGATTTGGAGCCTTAACCACCATGGAGAGGATCTCTCATTAGATCCACTAAAAAAGGGATCTCTAAGATCTTTAGGGAGAAAATATTTCTTAAGGATTTTAGGGAGGAAATATCTCTCAAGGATTTTCAATAGAAAATATTTCAACCATCCATGAGATCCTCCACCTTCCCTACAAAATAGGAAACCAAATGTGAGGTGGATTCTCACACTTAATTACTTTCGTTTTCATGAATATTAATAATAATGCATGTGCACTTGATTCTCACACTTAATTAATTTCTTTTTCATGAATATTAATAATAATTCATGTGTACTTGGTATTTTGGCCTTCATGTAATATATCTCTCCTCCAAATTGAATAGGGATTGTGGCATAGGTTATTTCATGGTGTCGAGGTGTATGAGACACTTATATGACACTTTACGACACTTAGGGTGAGGTACCTATGTGTGCAAATTTCATGTGTAATAGAATGCCCCCTAAAGTGTGAGATCAGAAGAGAGAATGATGGCCAAAACACTTTACAAATCTTTAATGCAAGGGTGTGGAGTTGGAGAACTTGTAAAAAGATGCAAACAACCATCAAACATTATTAATATATGTTCCATTTCCAAGGCAGGCATACCTATGCTCGGAATACGATATGACTCAAAGCATGGTCGTTGACCAATACACTGCAGATCCATGAAAAATATTGACTAAGGATATGGCCACCAAAGATACAATGTGGATCCATACCTCCATGAAATGAACTGATCGTAGCCACAAAAAATACACAGTGGAGCTATGAGATGAAAAAACATAGCCACAGACCAATACAAAGTGGATCTATGTGACGGTATATAAATCAATATGCTCAAATGATCTCATTTCCCAGCCTTGGTAAATTAGATATCAAAGTGAAAGCTCAACCCAGGGTCTTCGTACCAATCCCAATGTTGTACGAATCTAGCCATCTGAATAGATGTTTTGATTTCGAACATGGTAGAAACCACTTCATTACCGGTCATTGAGGTAAACCGTTAACAAGTGTGAGGGAAATCACCAATGATGTTAATGACTCCCAAGGTACCCTAGTGTTGAGGAAAATATATGAATTGATCTTACTCAAGAATTTTCATACTTTACTTGGATAAATAAAAGTAGACAAGAATATCACCCTATGTTTATAGCCAGCAAAAATAACATCCTAACTCACAAGTATTAATTGCGAGTGATTAGGCTAGTCTTTTATCAACAAAAAGCTTGCTGGAAATTCACTTTTTATGTAATTTTTTGAATATAACAGTTCCTGAAATAAATGTATGAATAGAAGTAAAGACACCAAGATGATAATCAAGACAGTTGAGACATAAAGCAATCCTTTATTTCATTCCAATTCACGAAAGAGTCATTTTCTTTACAAAATCTCATACAAAAATCTTGGACCAAAGTCAAACTTAGACATCCTCGATGGAACATACAAAAGGACCTCTGACAGAAAACCAAAATTGAACTCTAAAAGATGGATCAACTTGCCACATATTGCTGCCCACTCGACTCTGCACAATAGCCTTTATCAGTCATCAAAATTAATTCACAAACTGAGAAGTCTACACAGATTATCAAAGATAGATCAACACCTTTGAAAAACAAGTGTCTGAATGATTTGATTCAGCCCTGAATATTGTTGTCTACAATAAGACCATGTTATCACAAAAGAGAATTAGGCTGTGATGAATATATGAATGAATGAAAACTGAACTATCTCAACATAAACTCAAAGAGAAAACCTTAGCATGCTTCTTCTTATATCCTCCTTTGTTCCTCCCTTTCCTTTTGTTTTTAACAAATTAAAATTGGTTGAAGAAGTTGAACCAATTCATTAGTTAAGTTAATTAAAAGACTCAACAAACTTTAGTTAGGGGGAAAAGTAATAATTATAATAAGGGTCATAAATAAATAATAACTAGTAGGTGGGACCCCTTGTGACTCCCTTTAGTTCACATGACTCCCTTTACTTCACATCAATCATAACAATCATAACATAACCATTATTTAAGCAAAAGACACCTCCTTGTGCCTCCCATTAACATATTCACTTTTGGCAATTAAAACTCATGAAGTTTGAAATTATTTCAAAATAATACTCATATATCCAAAATAAACATGATGTCCAAAGATCCATGAAGTCAACTGTCATGAAAATATAGATAACATAAAACTCAAAAACCATATTTCCCAGTCTGTGATGCAACCTTTCCTTGGTTGCTTCTATCACCTCTTGATTTTCCTGAATTTGCCTTTGGCTGTGCATATCCTTTAGGCTTAATCTCACTGATCATGTGGGAACAATCATCCCTCAAATGCATCCGGGAAGACACGGATTTGTCAGAGTCATTGGAGGGTGAGGAAGGGGAAGCAATGGCTTTTCCTTTATCAAGTGCATGGTGGGATTCAATCTTCAATATCTTGCTAGCATGGGAGGATTGCACTGACGAGTGATTAGGGGAAGCTTGGAAAATGGGGTTCAAATGCGGAGGAGAAGGAAAAGACAAGTTGGGCTAGCCATAATGTTGGGAATCTATCGGGTGGAAAATTTCCTGCCATCCATCATTTTCAGGGACCTTAGGTTGTAAGGAGACATGAGGAGGTACATGGATACTGGGGACTTGTGGGGATTGGAAGGGAGGCCTTTCAGGCCTAGGTTGGACTATTCCCTGCCCAATCCAATTAAATAATCTGGCATGAAACAATTGGCCAAGATCTCCTGAATCAACGTCAAAATGTATGGAGAACTTGGGCCTTCTTAGGCCTCAGTTCCAGTCCTCTACCTTTGTTTCCTCAACCATGGCTTCCTCGACTAAAAAAATTCATCCTGCATGCGTGATCGATTAGCAAATAGTCTTTTAAATAACCATACATGACAACTTTTAAAAATATGAAATATATTTGGCTCAGAATGTATTAGACTCATGCAATCCAATCCATACAAATTGTTTTACTGTTAATCAATGAGCATGGGGGTGAAACAGGGTTCTGGGATATGTGAGGGGTTTGTATTGAGCAAAAAAAATGATATAATGAAAGGGGAGAAGCATGGTCACTGCTTAATGACAACAACAATCAATTTTAAAGCAAACCGATAAAACCTCACTACAATCCACACAAGACACTACCACTTTCATCCATTTTAACACATAAATTCTCTTGACTGTAATCAATCTTAGAACAGGGAGTGAAAAAGGAATATGGGAGGTGAGGGTTTGTAATTAGCAAAAAGTAAAATAATGGAAGGGAAGAAGGATGGTTACTGTTCATGGAATTAATTAAATGATCCATAAAACATTTTGTGAAAGGAGATGCATCAACCATCAATCACTTGACTAAATAATAATTTATGTGTATTTAACAATTTCACTGTTCAAAATCAAATGTCCCACATAGTGCCATCACAAAACAATGGGCATCCTATACAATTTGAAAGAGGTTCCGTTCCCTTCATTCACACACTCTGCATTTTATAACAATTTACGAACAATACCCATTTCCAATCTATAACTATCAAAATCAACCACTTCCCATGCATTTCTTCAATCCACAACTATACTCAAAAGTCATGTTTTCAAAATAATAATGAATTCACTATTACTGCAATAGAGCCCATCAAAATGAAATCATATTCGTTAACATATATATGAAGTAACCAAAATAATCAAGACCAAATTGCCATGCCTGAAATGACAATTAATCATACAACTGATAACCACCATTTAGACACAAGCTATGCACAGGCTAATTTTCCCAGACAATGTAGTTCTGCCACTGTAAAAGAAAAACAATTCAATTTGATTTAAAAGTTGGGCCACCTATCCAACATGACCGTCATCAACAAAATTCATGCTTTAGCTAGTGATTGATTGCAATAAATAACATGCATAAAACTCTGTGGGTATCCCTGAGTATGAAAAACAAGCTATCCATACCAAAAACAGTGCGTAGCTAACAAAAATACACGGTGCAACATTTCCACTTAACACAACAACACACAGTCATGATAATAACTCAAAATATCGTGTTGAGTTATCGATTTAATATAATATTGCTTCAATTTAGTCACACCGTGATCGACCATGTTGTGCACACTCAGGCTTATTCAACCAACAAACACAAGGATGCAGTGGATATACTTTTTACAGTCATCCAGTTCAATATTCATTCGGCCCCAAAGAAAACCATAGTTACCATGACCATTATCTATTTTGCAACCACACAACACGACATGCGTGAGAAACACCAATGATTTGTAACCAATGCCAACTATCATCTGAAAATTATTACTGCAAATACTAGTGACTATATATCAACCAAAAAATTTGCCACTGTTGTAGAAAATAAATCAACCAAACAAGTTGTGGTAGCTATGCATACCCACGCAGCCATTCGAATTGGGGAAACATCCCTCTCTATTAAAAAATACTAAGTTATCAAACATAAAGAGAGCGACTGTGTAACTTGAGTCATGCATATAACAAATAGTGTTTACCAACATTATACAAAGGCCGTAACTAAATTCCAAACTAACACAACTGTCATACAACCAACTGGATGTGTCTGTACTAAAAAATAGTCGGCAATACACAACCATCCAACATTCAAGTGATAAAACCAACAGGCCAGGCTGGTGTTCCATGTCAACCCTTGGACCTATGGAGTTAAAGGTTTGCACTGTGACTAACACAGGGAAGCTAGACCCAACTTCCTTCAATGGTGAAAAACCCCAATACCAACAGTGCATACACAGATTGAACCACAAATTATTTGCGGATAGATAAAAAGTCCCGAGACAAGAGGGATACCATAGAGGAGCGAGGCTCCAACCTGACCAATAGTGATGCTTAATGCGCTAAGGGTGTAACCCTTGTGTCTCTTAAAACAACCACAACACTGAAGTGATGACAAGGTCGAGTAAGAACAAGAGATCCCATTTTGTGGCCTTTAGTGATGAAATCAACCATTTCCCAAATGAACAAAACACAGTGATGGAGAGTGCCTTCATCCATTAAACCCATAAAAACCAAAGACCGGACAAGTGATGCACACGCATGGGGACAGCCAGCCAAGCAAACCAAAAAAAACTTCCAACTAAACCAACAAGATCATAGAGAGCCCCTATGGCTTCCAGCACCCAGGACGACCCAATAAAACTATGAATCCAAGACTATTGCAGAAGAATCATCACGCTTCATTCCAAGAACACAATTTTACACAATTTCAACCTTAAGGAAAACCCAAACTGATACACCCGAGCCAGTAATTATTTCATAACCAGAGTAAAATCATGAATGGAAAAAAAAAGACATACCTGTAATCCAATTCCTTAAACCGAGAGCTGGTCGAGCGGTTACTTCCGGCTGAAATTTCGGAGCATAACCACAACCAAGAGAGAACAATAGCTCAACTAGGGTGGTGGCTAACGAGAGGAGTAAAGGTGACATGCAGTAAATGCACGTTGCCTCCACCCACAATTCATTAATTCAATAGTACAAGCCAACGAGCCCTCCATTAACATCATTAATCAAATCATGCATCGAAACCATCACCATATTACAAAGCTAAATAGCATAACCATTAGTGTCTATCACTTGGTCAAAATGTGCCACCCCTATTTTGTCCATCTTATTCATATTTCCAATATAACTCAATTTAAAACGCACAACCATTACCACTATTACCCTGCCAATATGCACCACCAACATTTCAAACCATATGCGTATTTACCATATAATTCAATCACAATTGCATAACCATTCACTTGCTAGCCAGGATTTAACCATAGTTGTTAAGTCTTTTATGCACGTAGTATATTATGTAGGATAGCTTTAAAATATTCCTCTTGCAATTGTTTCTAATATTTTGCCTCTTTCAAAATTACCCTTCATGTAATTTTACTGATATGTTTGTTATGCAGGTGTGATAAGAACAAACAACAATGAAATTAATGAATAACATAGACGGTAGTAAAATAAGGAATCAACACTTCATAAGCTCAATTCATAATCAATAACAACAAGATCTTCATCAACCATGTGATCCATGTTGCACATCATCTCAACCTCAAAATGAACAGATCTTCTCTCCAATAGTTCAAGGGGGTCCCACCTACTAGTATTATTTAGTTTTTATAATAATAGGCTTTAGTAATACTTTGCAGGAAAAACTTCGTTGACGATTTTTAATCGTCAACAAACTGGCGAATCCACAGGAAAATTTGTTTCCAACAATTTTAGAACTCATAACTCATGGTTTCACAGACCAAGAACAATAATTTTAGAAGACGTAACCAGAATAATTATGCAACAGGGGGAAGTGAGCGAATTTAATGGAAAAAATGACCGGGAATTTGGGAATAACTTATGAGAAATGTTAAGTATGAGGGGGTTTACTCCTTTATGAAAAATTATTCATCCAGAATCGGCTCTTATCTCAAGGATAAAATTGATGGTTCTGCTCTTTTATTTCTCAATGGATGAAGAAATGGAAAGAAGAAGCGGGAAATAACCATTTTCTTTACAAGACAACAATGGAAATATATAACAATTTCAAGGGTCCTTCAGAGGAGACATCATAAAATCTATGTAATCTTGATTTTTATTGACTAACAATGCTTCACAAGAGTGTCATTGTGGCAGAATCGATCAAACATTCTATCTTTACCAAACACTAAAAGATGATAAAGACAAAAATCGCAACATAAGTAATAATGCAGAAATTAGAATAGCAACAGTAAAAGACTCAATTTGAAAAACAACAAGGAGAGAAAACTTTAAATTAGAAGGAAGAAATCAAGGTATTGTAAGTGTAGAAAAGAAGCACAAAAATTGAAAGCATATCTAGGCTACTAGCATACAACAAAATCCAGACAACATTAGAACTTTTCATGTTGGTTCCTCACAATATTTCAAGCGAGGGCTGTTAGTGCTATAGGGAAACAATTGCTCCTGTATATATTTTGAGATATAAGAATTAGTATCCAAGACAAAAGCAATTTGGAAAGGACCGATCACCTGGAAATGTGATGTAATCATAATTCCCTTGACACACACAATTAGCTCATCAAGATAGAGATGGAGACTGACCAATTCATCGACAGTCATGTGCATAGTTTTTTTAAAAGCAATACCTGTATCAAGTAAGATAAAAAGCAGACATTTGTAAGGCATGGTATTGCAATTTGTAATGAAAGTGGTTTTGTGGACATTTGCCCCTTTTACTTTGATTTTATTGTAACCACACAAACTGTCAAGTAAGGGTCTTAACTGTGACTCCACAACATGTTGCAAAAACATTTCTATACTGAGAGGGGGAAAGGGATTTCTCAGAATCTCTTTCCTAAAATTTCAAAGACAAATACGAGTTCTGATATTATCAGTGGTCCTCGACGTAGATTCCTAGATTGAGACCCATTCAGGTGGGCTGAAAAAAAACTACCAGCCCTTAAGAAATCTCTCAAATCCCTTCGAACGGGTGCTTCCAATGCAGAGTTAACAAATTCTTGTTTTTGCCTAGCTAGTTTCATAATATAATGAACAAGACCAGGATCAAAACCATGAATATCCTCATAAGACCAAGCAAAAACCTTTTGAGATTCACCAAGTCGTCCGAAGGACCTCATACCTTCTTTACCAGAACATTGGACCTTTATTTTAACATTGGTTGAAGGTTCAAATGTCCTAATGTTCGAGAGGATGGTTTCAATCACCTTCCTCTGTAACTCCTCTTCTTTTTGTTTTTCCTTATTGCCTACCACAATCAAATAAAATGAACTCTCAAGAGGATTCAAGCCCTTAGGAATCTTATTATTTTCTACATATATAATCTCCTTGGGCTCAAGAGGTTCATTTTGAATGACAACACAAATTCTCTCATCATTAGGCATGGCCTCCCAGACTCCTTCATTTTCAGAAATGTATGGACGATGCAGAGACTGAAAAACACATTCAGGCCAATGAGGCAAGAGTTGCTGAGTAGGAGAGGCTGCAAAGACAACTAACCGATCAACTATTGAATTCAACTCCTTCCTAACAAGAGTGATGTTTAAATATAGAAGGTTCAAGACAAGTGCCCAAATAGTTTGGGAGTATTTTTCCATCAGCTTGTCGCTAGGAGAGCATGTCTTACATATCAGATTCACAACAAGCTCAGAATTTCTAAAAACTAAAAGGTGACTGCAACCAAGATTAAGGGTGTTCTCAATGCCTAACAACAAAGCTTCGAATTCAATGACATTGTTTGAACAAGAAAACTCCAACCTGTATGACATATTATGAATCTTTCTTGCAGGGGAAACCAAGATAGTACCATCCCCATTACCTTTGTTAGAGTGTGAACCATCAAAGTGCATACGCCATAATTCTTCATTTGAATCAATTCCTTCCAGAGGAATATTTTCCTCTTCAACAAAGGTGGAATACACTCCTACGTCTTCTTCCATATAGTTTACGCTAGATTGTAGAACACTCTCTGTGTAGGGTGAAATTATTCCTTCTCTAAGGACTATAATATTATTACCATTCCGAGGAATGGATAAATGAATCCCATTGAGTGAGAGGTATCCACCTGTCAGGGCTTTCCAATATCTTCCCAAGTAATTGAATGATTTCTCACAGGCATATCAATCACCTAAATTCTGCGAGTTGTCCTTATCTCATGATGAGCGCATAAAACCAAGGTTACATATTTAATCTCGCCTATGGTTGTTTGTTGTATACTATTATAGGAGAGCATGCTTCTGGCATTTATGTTTGTACATGAAAAGCCTAGCTCTTCCATAATAATATTCGACATGACACTTGGGCCTGAACCACCATCAATGAGGCAACAATGGGCTATCTTATCCATGACCTTTACAGAAATATAAAAAGGGGCTTCTTTTACAGGGGATCTAAAGTTATGTACAACTACTTTATTTATAGAAGAATCCTCTTCGTCTACCTCTTTGGAAAGATTGGTTACAATGGAGTATTTTCCTTCCATTAATTGTTTCAGATGCATCTATTGTTCAGGGATGACAACCATGTCTAGGAGGGTTGCATCTGCTTTGATGTTGTCCAATTGATTCAAGATATTGTATTTGAAAGAGGGAGGATGGGGAGTGATTCTCCGACTCTCAAGAATTTTAGGAACCTGGGGTGTAGCAGTGGTTGAGGATGAGCTTGGGCTGGAAGAACTGGGAAAAATATGAAATTTACCCTGGGGAGCATAGGCTTTTCTCCTAGTGTTTATGACCATGACATCCTTTGGCTCTGCAAAGTCTAGGGCAATAATAGTAGATTCTGGTATTTTACCAAAGATCGTATATATGGCACTCTTATTTACCTCACACGTGGTTTCTTCGTGGTGTTGTTCGCAAAAGTTACACTAACTTTGAGGAAAGATAGCCTTAGGCTGAAAATTGTTTTCAACTGGATTTCTAAAGGGAGTTGTAGAAGAGGTTGAAGCTCTAGGGGTGAGAGGGGAGACAACACCCTTTGGCTCAAATGCTATCATATGGTTATTCATATCTTGTACTAGTTGTAAGAGAGTGGACATGTCTATCTGTCTAACTAATTCTCCCTGGGGAAGACTAGTTCCTTCAAGCTGTTCTTCATACTCTGAGAAAGTATGCAGAGTAGAGCCGATATTGTCGATGACCTTTTCCTCAAGCCTATGAAGGTAGGGAGAAGGCAATGCATTGTAGTAATGCATGAAAGCGGCTTGGTTCTAAGGGAAGATAAGTTCAAGGATTTGATTATACAACTTGGTGAAACACAAGTTGAAAGACCTGATGGTCTCACCATATTTGTAAGTGACATTATTCTATTCCCTTAACTTCTCGACAGGGCTTTTGGATTTCCCATAATTGGATCAGAACCAATATATTAACTCCTACCAAGTAGACAAGATCTTAGGAGGAAGTTCAAAGAAGTCGGCTGGAGCCTTTCCTTCCAAGGAATTGACAAACAAGCGCATGCAAGTGTCATTATCGTTAGCCCCTATGTTATGACAAGCATTAGAAAATGCCACTAGGTGTTCGTTAGTACTGATAGTGTTATTTCCTGAAAACCTAGGAAAGTGCTCTTTAAACTTCGGAAGTGGGCGAGTAGCAGGTGCTAGGTTAAGAGGAGATGACACATACCATGGTGTGGTTGTGGCATCCTCTTCGAAATGAAAAAGACCATACTTTTTAATGACTTTGGTGGGGTTTGTAGTAGATTGGACAGGGATATGGTGGTTGTACAAGCTACCAATCACTGATGACGATGAAGATTGGGAATATGGAGCACTTCTAGTGCCACCAGAGCCACCACTAGATGCCATCTTGTGGATGATAGATGAGGGAAAGAAAGACAAGCTAGATGAATCAGATAAAGTCCTCCTTAGAGAACTTTGTTGAATAGATAACACGATGTTTCTTCTTCCTATTTCAGAAATAGCATTGATTTTAGGTGACAAGCCTCTTCTTCTTCTAGAAGCACAAGAATCTAAGGACATGAAAGAAAGGCCAAAAATTGAAGAAACAAAGGGTTACTGCTGATTTCTAGGTTGTCTACATCTAGCCTCCAATTTTTCTTGAGCACTAATATCTCATTCAATCGCTGCCCAAGAATGGTTAAGTTCGACATGGGTATTGGCAGTGTCTAGAATGGTGTTTAAATAGGTTCAAAGCAATGCTCGTCTGGTCTTGAATACCGGGCTCAATATTGGGCTTCCTTGCAACAGGAACATTCATTAATAGCAAAATAATCAAAGAATCAATTTTAGAAAAGAAAGATGTATCGATGAAAAATCGAATGTAAAATTTTTAACCAGAGAGATATCGAAGATCTCCCCAGTATGGTCTCCAAATAAATGTTGAGGAAAAGATATCAATTGATCTTACGCAAGCATTTTTAGACTTTACTTGGCTAAAGAAAAGTAGATGGGAATATCACCCTATGTTTATAGCCAACAAAAATAACATCCTAACTCACAAGTATTAATTACGAGTGCTTAGGTTAGTCTTTTATCAGCAAAAAGCTTGTTGGAAATTCACTTTTTATGTAATTTTCTGAATATAACAGTTTCTGAAATAAATGTAAGAACAGAAGTAAAGACATGAAGATGATAATCAAGACAGTTGAGATATAAAGCAATCCTTTATTTCATTCCAATTCACCAAAGAGCAATTTTCTTTACACAATCTTATACATAAATCTTGGACCAAAGTCAAACTTAGACATCCCCGATGGAACATACAAAAGGACCTTTGACAAAAAACCAAAACTGAACTCTAAAAGCTTGATCAACTTGCCACAGATTGTTGCCCACTCAAATTTGCACAATAGCCTTTATCAGTCATGAAAATTAATTCACAAACAAACAAATCTACACAGACTATAAAAGATAGATCGACACCTCTGAAAAACAAGTGTCTGAATGATTTGATTCAACCTTGAATATTGTTGTCTACAATAAGACCCTGCTATCACAAAAGAGAATTAGGTTGTGATGAATATATGAATGAATGAAAACTGAACTATATCAACATAAAATCAAAGAGAAAACCTTAGCATGCTTATGCCTCCATCCTCCTTTGTTCCTCCCTTTCCTTTTTCTTTTAATAAATTAAAATTGGCTGAAGAAGTTGAACCAATTCATTAGTGAAGTTAATTAAAAGACTCAACTAAATTTAGTTAGGGGAAAAGTAATAATTATAATAAGGGTCATAAATAAATAATAACTAGTAGGTGGGACCCCTTGTGACTCCCTTTAGTTCACATCAATCACAACAATCATAACATAACCATTAGTTAATCATAAGACACCTCCTTGTGCCTCCCATTAACATATTCACTTTTGGCAATTAAAACTCATGAAATTTGAAATTATTTCAAAATAATACTCATATATCCAAAATAAACATGCTGTCCAAAGATCCATGAAGTCAATTGTCTTGAAAATATAGATAACATAAAACTCAAAAACCATATTTCCCAGTCTGCGATGCAACCTTTCCTTGGTTTTTGTTGTCACCTCTTTGATTTCCCTGAATTTTCCTTTGGTTGTGCAGAGCCTTTAGGCTTAATCTCGTTGATCACGTGGGAACAATCATCCCTCAAATTCATCTAGGAAGACACAGATTTGTCAGAGTCACTGGAGGGTGAGGAAGGGGAAGCAATGGATTTTCCTTTATCATGTGCATGGTGGGCTTTAGTATTCAATCTCTTGCTAGCATGGGAGGATTTCACTGGTGAGTGATTAGGGGCATCTTGGACAATGGGGTTCAAAGGAGGAGGAGCAGGCAAAGACAAGTTGGGCCAGCCACGATGTTGGGAGACTGCAAGTGGACAATCTCCTGCCATCCATCATTTTTAGGGACCTCAGGTTGTAAGGAGACATGAGGAGGTACAGGGATACTGGGGGATTATGGGGCTTGGAAGGGAGGCCTTTCAAGCCTAGGTTGGACTATTCCCTTCCCAATCCAATTAAATAATCCAGTATGAAATAATTGGCCAATATCTTCTGAATCAACGTCAAAATGTATGGAGAACCTGGGCCTTCTTGGCCCTCATTTCCAGTTACCTCTTCCTCTGTTTCCTCGGCCATTTCTTCCTCGACTAAAAAACGCATCCTGCATGCGTGATCGATTAGAAAATAGTCTTTTAAATAACCATACATGACAACTCTTAAAAATATGAAATATATTTGGCTCAAAATGTATCATACTCATGCAATCCAATCCATACAAATTGTTTTACTGTTAATCAACGAGGAAGGGGGTGAAATAGGGTTCTGGGATATGTGAGGGGTTTGTATTGAGTAAAAAAATGATATAATGAAAGGGGAGAAGCATGTTCATTGCTCAATGACAACAACAATCAACTGTAAAGCAAACCAATAAAACCTCACTACAATCCACATAAGACACTACCACTTTCGTCCATTTTAACACATAAATTCTCTTGACTGTAATCAATATCATAACAGGGAGTGAAAAAGGAATATGGGAGGTGACAGGGTTTGTAATTAGCGGAAAGTGAAATAATGGAAGGGAAGAAGGATGGTTACTATTCATGGAATTAATTAAGTGATCCATAAAACATTCTGTGAAAGGAGATGCATCAACCATCAATCACTTGACTAAATAATAGTTTCTGTGTATTTAACGAGCTCATTGTTCAAAATCAAATTTCCTACACAGTGCCATCAAAAACTAGTGGGCATCCTATCCAATTTGCAAGAGATTATATTCACTTCATTCACACACTCTGCATTTTATAACAGTTTACGAACAATACCCATTTCCAATCTGTAACTATCAAAATCAACCATTACCCATGCATTTCTTCAATCCACAACTATACTCAAAAGTCATGTTTTCAAAATAATAATGATGTCACTATTACTGCAATAGAGCCCATCAAAATGCAACTATATTCGTTAACATATATATGAAGTAACCAAAATAATCAAGACCAAATTGCCACGCCTGAAATGACAATTAATAATACAATCAACAACCACCATTTAGACACAAGCTATGCACAGGGTAATTTGCCCAGGCAATGTAGTTCTGCCACTGTAAAAGAAAAACTATTTAATGTGATTTAAAAGATGGGCCACCTATCCAACACGACCATCATAAAAAACATGCATGCTTAAACCAATGATCGATTGCAATAAACAACATGCCTAAAACTCTGTGGGTATCCTTGAGTATGAAAAATAAGCTATCCATACCACACACAGTGCGCAACTAACAAAACTCCACGGAGAAACATTTCCACTTAACACAACAACACACATTCATGATAATAACTCAACATATTGTGTTGAGTTATCGATTTAATATAAGATTGTTTTGATTTAGTCACACTGTGATTGACCATGTTGTGCACACTCAGGCTTATTCAACCAACAAACACAAGGATGCAGTGGATATACTTTCTACAGACATCCAGTTCAGTAGTCATTCAGCCCCAAAGAAAACCATAGTTACCATGACCATTATCTATTTTCCATCCACACAACGCGACATGCATGAGCAACACCAAGCATTTGTAACCAATGCTAGCTATCATCCGAAAATTATTAGTGAAAATACTAGTGACTGTATATCAACCAAAACATTTGCCACTGTTGTATAAAATCAATCAACTGAACAAGTTGTGCTATCTATGCATACCCATGCATCCATTCAAATTGGGCAACATCCCTCTCCATTAAACAATATTGAGGTATCAAACATAAGGAGAGTGACTATGTAACTGAGTCGTGCAGATGACAAACAGGGTTTACCAATGTTATACAGAGGTAGTAACTAAATGCCAAACCAACACGACTGTCATATAGCCAACTGGACAGGTCTGCACTAAAAAATAGTCGGCAATATACAACCATCCAACAATCAAGTGATAAAACCAACAGGCCAGGCTGGTGTTCCATGTCAACCCTTGGACTTGTGGAGTTAAAGGTTCGCACTGTGACTAACACAGGGAAGCTAGAGCCAAATTCCTTCAATGGTGAAAAACCCCGATACCAACATTGCATACATAGAGGGAACCACAAATTATTTGCGGATAGATAACAAGTCCCGAGACAGGAGGGCTACAACAGAGGAGCAAGGCTCCAACCCAACCGATAGTGATGCTTAACATGCGCAGGGTGTAACCCTTATGGCTCTTAAAAAAACCACAACACTAAAGTGATGACAAGGCTGAGTAAGAACAGGAGAGCCCATTTCATGGCCTTTAGTGATGAAATCAACCATTTCCCAAATGAAAAAAACACAGTGATGGAGAGTGGCTTCAGTCGTTAAACCCATAAAAACCAGAGATCAGACAAGTGATTCACACGCGTGGGGACAACCAGCCAAGCAAACCAAAAAAAACTTCCAACTAAACCAGCAAGATCACAGAGAGCCCCTATGGTTGCTAGCACCCAAGGTGGCCCAATAAAACTATGAATCCAAGACTATTGTAGAAGAATCATCACACTTCATTCCAAGAACACAATTTTACAGAGTTGCAAGCTTAAGGAAAACACAAACCGATACACCTGAGCCAGTAATTATTTCATAACTAGAGTATAATCATGAATGGCCAAAAAAAAATACAAACCTATAATCGAATTCCTTAAACCAAGAGCTAGCCGAGTGGTTCCTTCCTGCTGAAATTTCGAAGCATAACCATAGCCAAGACCGAACAATAGCGCGACTAGGGTGGTGGCTAGCAGGAGGAGTAAAGGTGACGTGTAGTAAATGCACGTCGCCTCCACCCTCAATTCCTTAATTCAATAGTACATGCCAATGATCCCTCCATTAACACCATTAATCAAAGCATGCATCGAAACCATCACCATATTACAAAGCTAAATCACATAACCATTAGTGTCCATCAATTGGTCAAAATGCCCCACCCCTATTTTGTCCATCTTATTCATATTTCCAATATAACTCAATTTAAAATGCACAACCATTACCACTATTACCCTGCCAATTTGCGCCACCAACATTTCAAACCATATGTGTATTTACCATATAATTCAATCACAATTGCATAACCATTCACTTGCTAGCTAGGATTTAACCATAGTTGTTATGTCTTTTATGCACGTAGTATAGTATGTAGGATAGCTTTAAAATATTCCTCTTGCAATTGTTTCTAATATTTTGCCTCTCTCAAAACTGCCCTTCATGCAATTTTACTGATATGTTTGTTATGCAGGTGTGATAAGAATAGACATCAATGATATTAATGAATAGCATAGCCAGTAGTAACATAAGGAATCAACACTTGATAAGCTCAATTCATAATCCATAGAAACAAGATCTTCATCAACCATGTGATCCATGTCACACAACATCTCAACCTCAAAATGAACAGATCTGCTCTCCAATAGTTCAAGGGGGTCCCACCTACTAGTATTATTTAGTTTTTATAATAATAGGCTTTAGTAATACTTTGTTGGCAAAACTTCGTTGACAATTTTTAATCGTCAACACCTAGTACATTCCAACGAATGTGAATAAATGAGCTGGGGTCGAACATTCATGGAATCATTCGATCAGAGGTCAATGATGTAAACCCACTGTTGGAAGCGAGGAGGCCTTCCATTGAGGCATGCCAGTCCCAAGGTACTAACTGGTTTCTAAGTCTAATTCTTGGATGATGTGTTGAAGTCGATAGGAAAATATTCGTCTAAGGAGGGCCTTGATGTATCCCCCATCAACGACACGAAACTGACATAGGAAAGTGATGTAAGATGGTGAATCAAATGAGTATGGACTGACAGAGGAAATGGAAATTGGTAATACTACAAATGGATGGTTTGAAGTGAAACTTCCCTTGAACATGATGAGGCACAACAACTGACTTGGCAGGATTGACTCGACGAGTACCAAAATGTAATGTGACGACAATAAGAGAACTCTTCGACTGGAAGAAAAAGTATGGTCACACATGGAATTGGTATGACTTAGAGACAAGCAGATTACCCAACTGTAAGACGAGAGGGAAACAGGTGCCATGTTGAAGGGTGATACAAGCTACCATAAAGGATTCTCAAAAACTTGACCCACTTCCTTCATTTTTTCCCCCCACCCAGATAGATGAGTACCTCTTTTTAATTTAATGAGCTCGAGGAGGATAACACATGCTTGATATAACTCACCTTCGTTAAGTCCCTCTTCCTTTGTTTAATGAACTGGAAGAAGTAAGGGTTTGTTCCCATATGGGCCCTTCAATGTGTAGTTTAGCGAGTCCAGAGAAGGAAAACTTGGTGGGTTTTCATGTTTAGAGAGTTTGAAAAGAACTTAAAGGAGAATCCAAGGTTGTCCTTTTTCGTAATTTTAGTCTCACAAGGCCGAAAAAGAGATAAATTACCACTCGAAAGACGCCTTTCAAACCTTTTAACGAGTGTTAA
>JASDQU010108172.1:15766-31884 GCA_032191745.1 Picea mariana | reverse complement strand
GTCTGAAAAGAGATTAAAGGAGACTCCAGGGGGTTCCTTTTTCGTATAACCTTTACGAGTCCTAAAAAGTGATAAAACTATACTCGGTTACATTCTCATGTATTTTCGAGCGTGATAAAGAACAAAGACTAAGCTCGGTATTGGTTTCATTTTTACACAAGCTTGAAACAAAATTAAAGTATGCTTGTAAATTCCCAACGTAAATTCCAAAGGTTGGAATACCCATGGATGGTTGGTACTCTGCCCCCACCTTGAAAATATAGGAGATTAACTCCAGAATGATAATCAAAGGATGGAGACATGCCCCCCCCAAGCTTCAATTCATTCACCGAATTTGAGGTTGTCACCAATTTTTGTACTAGATGGAGAAAAAGGATAAGCGTGGATGAAATGAAGGTTCAAATACGAGACCTAACGAAAGAATCAACTTGGTATGAGAGGTGACTATTTAATTTTTTAACGAGCTTGACACATGAAAATAACTATTCTCAGGGCTCTGGGTTGAATCCCCAGATTCCTGTTTCATTTTTTAACGAGCTTGCTATAGAGAGGAAAAACTATGCTCAAGGCCTCTTTTTCATTTTTAACGAGATTTCCACACAGAAGAAAAACCATGCTCTGGGTTTCTGTTTAATTTTTTAACAAGCTTGCTACATAGAGGAAAACTATGCTTGTGGTTTCGAGTTAAATCCCCAGATTTCTATTTCATTTTTTAACAAGATTTCTACAGAGAGGAAAACTATGCTCAAGTCTCCAGGTTGAATCCCCAGATTTCTATTTCATTTTTTAACGAGCTTGCCACAGAGAAGTAAAACCATGGTTGTAACCTCTGTTTAAATTTTTAACAAGCTTTCCACAGAGAAGAAAAACCATTCTCGTGGTTCCGGGTTCAATCCCCAGATTTATGTTTTATTTTTTAACGAGCTTTCTATAGAGAGGAAAACTATGCTCAAGACCTCTGTTTCATTTTTTAATGATCTTGCCATAGAGAAGCGAAACTATGATCGTAGGTTCTATTTCATCTTTTAACGAGCTTGCCAAAGAGAAGTGAAACTATGCTCTTGACCTCTTCTTGATCATGGCTTCCAAGAGAACAATGATATGGAAGAAATACATGTCAAGGGACAAACTTCAATCATGGTTTCCAAGAGATCTTCGCTAGATGGAAGAAAAGCACTCTGGAAGGAATACATGTCGACGGCCTTGATAAGGGTAGGGAGATCTGGCTCTAATATCCCTATCGAAGAGATGACCATGTCAACTACCGGGTATAAGTCAGGATAAGGGAGATATTCCCTCTCGTGCGGGGTTGAATGCATGGGGTAGGTCGATACATAATTGACCTATGGTGGGGGCGATACCATCTGCCTATAAGAACCGTTTAGGGAGGTTTTGGGTTGGTAATCAAGTCAGGACCAATGCATGAAAGTTGATCAATAGCCATAATTATTCCATCGTGAGGGAAATATATCACACGAAAAAAAGTGGACACAATATCTTTCATGGCATAGACATAATCTCTCCCAAGGAGTAAATTGAAATCCAAGGGGTCTTGGACTACATAGCATCAATAAAGACTATTTTCCCTCCCAAAGTTATGGGAAATTAAGGAAGGACTCCTAAAGGGTGACTGGTTCTTTTGTTAAAAGCTAACAGATTCTGCGTAACTAGTACAAATTGAGGATAACCGAAAGCTTGCCAAGCAATAGAGGATAAAATACTAATGGACGCACCTTCATCTATCCATGTCTGAGGAATGATTCGACCACAAACTTGTAATATTGAAAAGAATGTGAGAGGGAAGATGAGGTCCAGTTATCGCACCCCAATCAAAAAGGATGGCCTCATTACTTGGAGGGGGTTTCAAGGGAGAAGGAGGAATCCCTCCAGCATGGTAGATTCTGTATCAATGAAAAAAACATGGGCAATATCGGGTTTAATCTCTATAGGGAGAGTAGGATCGACCGATGATGGGATCAGATCGACCACTTGGGTTTCACTCTTCAAATTAGGAGTGGGATTGACCGATCATGTAACCGGAGCGAGCACTTTGGCACTCCTCAAGGGAGGAGTGGGATCGACCGATGGAAGAACCGGATCAACCACTTTGGCACTCTTTAGAGGAGGAGTGGGATTGATCGATGGAGGAACCAGATCGATAACTTTGGGTTCACTCTTTAGATGAAGATTGGGGTTGACCGATGACGGAACAAGACCAACTACTTTGGTTAGTGGTTCAACCGAGGATGAAACTAGATTGACCACCTGATCAACCGAAATGACCAAGGATGGAACCAGATTGACCAGTCCATCAACTAACAATGGGTTGGGAGAAATCTTACAATAACCAGTTGGAAGTTGAAGCTTTTTCAAAAGAGAAGAAGCCTCATCCATACGAGGACAAAGGTGAGAGTAATGATCACCTTCACAAAACATGCAAGGAAATTTGACAGTTGTCTTCTTCTTACCAACCTTAACGTCACTAGTTGATGGGGCGTCACCAACATGTCCAATAGGGGTCGATGACGTGGAAGACCACATTTCTAAGACCTTGGGAATACCAGGGCAATCCCTCAAAAAGTGGTCACCCTTACAAAGACTGCAAGGGAATTTGGGTTTCAGATTCTTTGTTTTAATCTTGTTGACCTCATCAACACTCCCAGTACGATTAATAATAGCTGGTTTCTTAGATCCAACATTTGATGTAGTTGGAGGCTTTGTCCCTTTCGGGTTCTTCTTCTTCTTCTCTTTCTGTTTATTCTTCTTCTTATCAACCTGGATACTTGCTTTAGATCTTTCACTAGGCGAAGAAGGAGAAAGGGAAGGAGAATTAACGGGTGAAGAAGGTGAAAATTCGACATGAGGTTGATGTGCGGGTGGTGTACTTACATATGAAGAATAACGTGCAGTCGAAGCACTAGAAAGATTTTCTATCACCGTAGTGGGGAACAACCAAACCGGTAATCCTATCGTGAGTCCCGCAAGATTCAGTGTGGCAATGAACAGAGGACCAACGTTTCCAAAAGAAGGAAAGGCAAAAGGTTCCCTGGGAAAATGGGTTCCCCTGTTGGTACTCCCAGGAGTTGATGCCATTAACACTAACTCGACCTAAGGTCAACTAAGTAAAACAAACAACACACACTACAAATCTGAGAAGAAAACAATCAAACAAACCTTCCCACAATGAAACCACTAGTTGGTGATCAAATCCAACATCACCATATCAATATAGGAAGGGGTTGGGATAGAGCAGGTGGATCAGTTACGTTGGCGACCTGCTTAACGGACTTACACCTTGGTGTAAGATTCCGCACAATAAACATGGATTTACCCTCCAAGGAGCTTGAGTGAGTTTGGCCAACGTCTGTAACAGCTACAGTGAAGACTTCCCTTCACTGTCACCTTGTGTAAAGACCCTAACTATTATGGCTACTAAGGTCACCAATTCCTAGTCAGCCTCTGGGAGGGTACGGTCGATAGTTGAGTCTGAACGTATGGGCAGGATAACAAGTCTAAAATCGTTTGAGAGAACTGAAGACAAGTGGATCGGTAGAACTCTAGAGGACCCTGAACGGATTTGGAATTTACAAAGCACTGAGACCAAATGAAAACAATTGTACCTCAATAAGAACCCCCAATATATGATATTACTACTACGAATGGTTAAACCTCGGAGGGATAATCTTCGTGGCTCTCCCGAACACGACCTCATGTGTAACCCCTATGTGAGAGGGGGATCCCAGCTATTCTTATACAAAAATTGGATTTTCTCTCCCTATCGCAAGATGCTAAGTTTTTTTGACATATTTGTAAAGTTATCTTTCACACCTATTCCAAAGCCCTACACCTTAAGCTATTGTAGGTTTGCTACCATAAAATGTAAAAATGTCTGATAAATTTTAGTTTAGCACTTTATTTATAAGGTTTTTCTTTACTCAAGAGGAAAATTACATGGATTAAATGGTTTTTTGACCGACTCTAAACAATGCAAAGAAATGAGAATTCAAATATTTCACTTCAATGAAAGCTATATTACGAGAAGGAATTTTTTTTTATCATTCCCAGATACATAATGTCCCAAAATTTTATTAAAACTCATTAATATGAATATCTTCAAGAAATGATTCAAAGAGACTGTACACCAATACACGATTCTTGCCCCCCCCGGCCATGAGGGGGGGAATTTAAGAATTCAAGACCAAAAAATGCCAAAAATTATGCAATTTCGCTACTTCAAATGCAAGCTAGTTTCACTACCCAAAAGCAAGAATGAATATATCTTCTTTTTTTGATTCTAATGTATAAATAAATTAAATCCAAATCCTTTAATTCTCCACTACTTTCAATTAAAAGAAGAGTCAGATGCAGATGCAGATGCAAAAGACATGAAGCAAAAAGGTTACAAAAAAAGCATGCACTCAAGGCAGTGAGGTATGAAATAAAACAAGTAGAAACTTGTTCTAACAAGAAATCAATCAAGGATTTTACAACCAACAATCATTCAAGGAGAACAAGAAAATGCAGAGAAGAATCCAAGAAAAGACAACGAGAAAGAGTAATCACTAAAACTGTCCTGACAAAACAAGCAACTAGAAAGGGAAATTTCACATTTCTGAAAATGTTTCAAGATCCAATCAAGACAATAGGGAGTGATAAGCATCAAATATCAACCTAAATAACTTCACAAACCAACATACAGAGTCTGGGTAAATACTTCCACAAAACAGCCTGAAAAAATCTGAGCAGAAGAAAGAAAAAATCCTCCAAGAAGGAGACAACCGCTCCCTGTCTCAAGGGTACAGAGCATTGCATCTCTTTGTAAATCACCGTAGGGGAGATATAGTGCTCTGATATGGCCTATAGGGGTGCGTTGATCTTCCCATAAACTCAAAAAATTGCCAAACAATTCAAGAAAAACTCACCCAGAATGCGCATAAATTGGTGAAATTGCTAGTGAAGATGGGAGAAAGGTAATGGATCATAAACAAACAATAAAAATGATCTTAAAGGTGGTAAAAGGGAAGGTAAAATCCAAGGAAATACAAATCAATGTCAATCCCCAGTGGAGTTGCCAATTTATGTTGTAGGAAAATCCCCCTGCGGATAGGTGAATTCCCTCTTGTATCTTAGACCCCTATGACCAAGACAGAAAAGTGCTAACTTTGATCACTGACATTCCTTTAAACATAGCTAAACTATTCAATAGATAAGAGGAAGAGAGTATGAGTACATTTTTACAACAATTTTCCTCGCTCATTACAAGTTGAGCTTGATCTCCAAGTCTTTTAACGAGTCCTGCAATCCAATAAACAACGAAGACAAAGCATACTTCCTATTCTACCATGATTAGTTTAAAGCTAGATTTATCCAAAAGACAAGCTCATGCAAATGTACACAAACTTGAAGGAAACAAGACAAGCACACGCATTAATGAGAACTCAAAAGAGATACTTACAAACCATTGATGAAGTCGGGACAACCTCTCCAAGTCCTCCTCGTCCAAACCTTGCACAAAGTTCCCAAAACCATAGGTTTGATACCTCCAATATGCCTCCTCTCTCATGAGATCATAAGTTTGGTATCTTTAAACTCCTCCATGCCCCTCTCCTCCATGGAAATCCCTTATAATATAATATTTGGAGGCTTAAACACCATGGAGAGGATCTCTCATCATATCCACTAAAAAAGGGATCTCTAAGATATATAGGGAGAAAATATTTCTTAAGGATTTTAGGGAGGAAATGTCTCTCAAGGATTTTAAGGAGGAAATATTTCAACCATTCATGAGATCCTCCACCTTCCCTAAAAAATAAGAAACCAAATGTGGGGTGGATTTTCACACTTAATTACTTTCTTTTTCATGAATATTAATAATAATTCATGTGCACTTGATTCTCACACTTAATTAATTTTTTTTTCATGAATATTAATAATAATTCATGTGTAATTGGTATTTTGGTCTTCATGTATTATATCTCTCTTCCAAATTGACTAGGGATTGTGACATAGGTTATTCCATGGTGTCTAGGTGTATGAGACACTTATATGACACTTTACGACACTTAGGGTGAGGTACCTAGGTGTGCAAATTTCATGTTTAACACCACTCACCTGTTCCAACTGGCTCCTTTTGTTAGTTTTTAGTTCAACACGCTCTTTTGTACTGCTTTGTAATTGTGGGTTATACACTTCTAGGGTTGTTTGAAGCCCCACACATCCTCTAGGTAGATACGGGTGGCCTCTCGCCTAATCCAACTAGATTATTTTGTATGTTTTCATGTCAGCACATCTTCCTATACTTCCAGGGCCATTTTGGGGCCCTAAACATTGTTTTTTTGGCTCTCCATAATCAAATTGTAGACGGAGTTAGAGTTTGACAACAAAATGTGTAGTTCTCTGAAAGACCTTTCCAATGGGCTATCAAGCACCTAAAACATAGGTCATATGAAAAATTTACGACCCTGGGAAGTTAAGGTACCAAATTACACCAACTTACCCATATGGCCCACATGAATTTTGGTGTTTCACCTTCTAGGGTTAGGTTTCTGGATGTCTAGGGTTTTGGCATTCCTATTGAACATAAAAAGTCCTTCAGAGCCTCATTATAATCATCTTCTTGCAAATGAGCGTAACCATCACATCTCTTCTTAGAGATAAAGATGCCAGCATTATAGCGAGTCTTGCACTTCGTATTTTTACAGTCTCTTTACAATTCTTTCATTAATAGAAATCAAGTATTGTTGTTTTTCTCTGTTTCTGGTAATTTTCATGAGTGTTTCACCATAATATCTCTTCTTTCATTTTGTTCCAAACATAATTCGTATATGTGCTATCATAGCGGTCTACTCTTCATTTATTTTTCTTCGTGCATGTCCCCGACAAGATCTGGGTACAAGAAGTTGGGACTCGAGCCAATCAAGCCATTACAAGATCGCTCGCACTGAGCTCGACAACAACTCATGGAGGACGAAAATAAATATGATGGAGTAGGAGATCCTATTAAAATGTTGTTTGAGGAAGCCCTCATGTGACAAAGGAACGAAATGATGGACAACTTCGCGCAGATCCTTCGACGACTGCCCACAGGAGAAGCATCTTCATCAAGAGGCCAGGAAACCCCCTTCAAGATACAAGTTAATTTTTATATTCCCATATTTGAAGGTCAAATAGATGCTGATTCCCTAGAAAAATGGTTAAATCTATTAGAAGGTTATTTATCTGTTCAAAATTTTTCCGATAGGAAAAAGACCACCTTTGCACTCCTCAAGGCTCTCCCCCATTTCAAACATCGGTGGGAAATTTACAGGGAGAAAAGTTTCACATATGAATCTAGAATATATGGGACGGAGCCCACTTTGGACTTTTTTTGTGGATGCGGTCAAAGAATAGTACTATCATGTTGATAACTATGAAGACCAATACATGATATAGACCACACTATGGAAAGAGAAGAGATAAACAGTGCTGGATTTCACAAATAATTTCCATACCTTGTGCACCAAAATGGGTATCAAAGACTCTGAGCGACATTTGGTTCTAAACTACCATGGCGCTCTACATAGGCACATCCAAACGGAAATGGATTTCCTAAACATCTCATCATTAGGAGCGACCTATCGATATGCTGTCAAAATCGAGTAGAAATTTAGGCACTAGAACAAATGGGAATTCAGGTCTGCAAATATGATACAACCAAAGGATGGTAAGGACGACCCTAACCAACAACCTATAAACAATCATTCCAAGACACAGGACAATAAAGGTAAAGGAAATATGAATAATGACACTGGGAAGTGGTGTGACTTCTACAAGAGCCCCTAGCACAACACCGATGAATGTCGCTCAAAAAATTCATTGGTGGCCAAGGTCAAAAACATGGAGCCAACCTTGATTCATAATCTGATCCAGAAAATATTGAAAATAGACAGATCATCGACACAGACCCCACTTCCACTGTCGCGACCACAACAATTCAACCAGAAGAATCAATAGATCCTGAATAGGGGGAGTGCCTCTTCCATTCATAGATGTGGGTGAAGGGGACCCCGTTGCATTTCATTGTTGATAACGACATCCAGAAGAACCTCATATCAGCTAAGACCATCAAAAAATTGGGGTTGTCGACAACACCACAACCACAACCATACAACAATGGTTGGCTTCACCAAGGAATAGATCTCTATGTCAACCAACAGTGTCACCTGTCCTATGGCATCCAACACTTCAAGGATGAGGTTATGTGTGATGTTTCTTCTCTCGATGTCTGTGATGTGGTTTTGGGCCAACCATATTTTTGGAGATGTCATGTTGTTTATGAGTATGAACCCTGTAGTTTCATTATTAGTTTGGGAGGTCATATCTATAGGATACCAGAGGTAGTTCTGACTACTTCTCCACCAAAATAGTGTTGCAAGGTAATCTCTCATACTGCAAAATTCATCCTCTTCACAGTCTATTCAAAGGATGCACAAAATACCACTACAACCACTGCAGCCTCAATAACTTATATCTAACAAAAATAGATTGTTTCTTCACCTACAATGGTACCTACACAATGCCCTGTCAAACCCAGAGACAACAGATTGGTGGAGCATAGGAAACCCTGCCAGCAACAGGCTAGTGACAGTCTTTCATGGACCAAGCAGTATAACTTCTCCAACAAAGCACACAACTCACCAAGATTCAAATTCAGAAAATTCTTTCCTCTCTTCCCTAGGCACTCAACATAATGGATACCATTTCTTCCTAATGGGGGAGGATTGATCCAAGTGGATATTGGTGGACACCCACCTGTTCCAACTGGCTCCTTTTTTTTTCAGTTTTTAGTTCAATACGTTCTTTTGTATTGATTTGTAATTGTGGGTTCTACTCTTCTGGGGTTGTCTGAATCCCCACACATCCTCCAGGTGGATACGGGTGGCCTCTCACCTAATCCAACTAGCTTATTTTGTATGTTTTCATGTCAGCACATCTTGTTGTACTTCCATGGCCATTTTGGGTCCCTAAACATTGTTTTTGTGGCTCGCCACAGTCAAATTGTAGATGGAGTTAGAGTTTGATGGCGGAATGTGTAGTTATTTGAAAGACCTTTCCAACGGGCTATCACACGCCTAAAATGTAGGTCATATGCAAAATTTACGACCCTGGGAAGTTGAGGTGCCAAATTACACCAACTTACCCATAGGGCCCACATGAATTTTTGTGTTTCACCTTCTAGGGTTAGGTTTTTGGATGTCTAGGGTTTTGGAATTCCTGTTTAACATAAAAAGGCCTTCAGAGCATCATTTTAATCATCTTCTTGCAAATGATCATAGCTGAAACATCTCTTCTCAGAGATAAAGTTGCCACCATTCTAGCAAGTCTTGCACTCTGTATTTTTACAGAATCTTTATAATTATTTCATCAATAGAAATAAATTATTGTTGCATTTCTCTGTTTCTGGTAATTTTCATGAGTGTTTCACCATAATATCTCTTCTTTCATTTCGTTCCAAACACAATCTGGATCATAGACTTTGTAGGATTTTGATGAATCAGTATATCCAACGAATATGCTCTTCTTTCCTAAAGGTTCCAACTTATTTCTTTTGTCCTTGGGAGCATGAATATAGGCAGTACAACCAAATATACTCAAGTGTTCAACACTTGGCTTCTTTCTGGAGAAATCTTCTTCTAGAGTCATGTTCTTCAATTTATGATGAGGACTTCTATTCTGAACATACACGACTATCATAGCTACTTCTCCCCATAGAAACATGGATAGATTTCGGTCATTCATCATTGCCTTAACATATTCTTCAATGGATTGGTTCTTTCTTTCTGTCACACCATTTTGTTGAGGATTATGTGGGACAATTATCTCCCTCCTAATCTCATCTTCTTTACAAAAGGCAACGAGCTCCTTGGAGGTGTATTCTCCTCCATTATCATATCTTGATTTTCTTGTCTCTTGTGTTTTCCACTTCATCTTTGAATTCTTGGAATTTTCTAAATACTTCATCCATTGTATCTAAGTGAATGATGTCCAAAAAATCCTTTTTCTTTACATGCTTCGTTTAGAATTGGTACTTGGTGAGATCACCCGCCTCACCACTTGATGGAGTCATCTGCTCCATGTTTTCAAATGTTATTGTAGCTCCTTCTCAAAGCTATCGCATGTGACCTTCCCGGAACAAGAAAAACAAGAGAAAAAATATTTCCAATAGAAGTTTCATAAGATCATATCTATGGGAACAAGGATGGTAGTCATTATAGAATTACCAAGGTGACCTTCCTGGGAGAAAAACAAGAAATGTATCCTAGAGGAGATGTTAGTTCATTTTGAAAACAAGTGCACTAAGCATTTATATAAACAATACTTACATGCAACCAAGTATACCTAGCAGTAATAGAACCTTTCAAGGATTGTTGTCACAACTATAGTGTTTACTTGTACTGTAGCAACTATCAAACTTGATATGTGCAAATTGAAACTTAACAATTTGATCAATCAAACCTGGAACCTAGAGCCTCAATTGTTAGGGAGGATGCACTTGTTCTTATGAATGTACTGAATCCAAGATCATTGCTTGGACAAGGTCTCTTGTACATCCCCTACAAATTCACTCATGCTTTGTTGGATGATATAACTTGAAAAACATATACAAGTGCATAAATTTTAAATTTGTAGCATAGTTAAGCTTGTCTTATAATATGAAACTAGACACCATCTTGAAAAGAAGAGGTTAGAAACTAAATAAAAAAGGTTTAATGATTAGAACAATCTAGAAACAATGAAATTTCAACTTTGACCACAAAATCAATTTTGACCAAAAGTCAACCTTTGACTTTGAATTTGATCAAGAACTTAAACTTGATGTTTTTGTTGGTTGAGGGCACCAAAGTGTGTGCTAGGCTAGGGTATACTAAAATACCCAAAAATTATGCCATATGTTTTACTTAAAGTTCCCAAAGAATTAGGTTAGGGTTGGTTGCAACTGCAAAATTAGAAACCCTAGTTGTAGCTACAATTGGTGCTATAACGAGCTTGATAAAGAATTGTCGATCTACCTTCTAATAGTTAGACCATTCTGAAGGTAGTATGGGCCCATGATCTATTAGAATATTTTGATGTGCTCATTTTACCATAGACAATATCACTATTGTCACCCAACCATAGGCATGCAACCACCCCGAGTACCTTAACCTTTGCTAGATAGAATGATTCTGGAAAGCCACACTAGAACCAATAGATAAAACCTAGCTGCAACACTAGCATTATAGGGAACAAGAAAACACCATCCAACTGCAATAGGATCACAAGACAAGGAGAGTACACCTTCTCTAAGGGTAGTGCAAAACATAGAGAATCTCCACAACCACAAAGAAAGAACAACACTCAAATGCAACAATTTCAGTTATACTTCTTAGGCTACCACCAATAATATCAAAATACCACCAAGAATGTCACCAATAATACCACCAAGAGATACTAGAAGGTAGGGAGCATATCTTAGGCTAGATAGCGCTAGAGAGAGACCAAGAATCACCCCAAAATATGCTCCTTCCATTCTTACAGTTGCAGCTCCAGAATTGCGTTATACTTGAGAGATTAAGTGAAGTGAGTGTACAAAATTGAGCTCAAGAGCCTCTTTTTTATAGTTCTTCTTGTCATCTGTCAATGTCGACTTCTCTTTTTGGATGGTAATACTTAAATATTATTTATTCTACCGAGTCGACTTTTCTTCTATGGGTTTTACACATCTGTTTAGGGTTTTTATTGCTTCCAAGATATTCTATTCTAGCTAAAGGTTACACATGGAGGTTAATACCTCCCATAGCTACCATAATATCAACAAAACCTATACCTATCAACTCTTCTTCCAGCTTTGTGCCTACTGTTGATTTGAGTTCACCCTCTTCTTCAAGTATTCCACCTGAATGTCCTGAAGTACCTGAGTAACTTATGTTGCTTCTCATTGATCCAGGTGGATATCGATGGCCACCCACCTTTTCCAATTGGCTCAAAACAATTTTCTGGAAATTTTGGTAATTTAGTATTTTTATCCGTTTTTTGGGTCCTGAACTTCTTGAGCCGTTTTGAGGCCCTAAACGTTGCTTTTTGGGAAAACGGGGAGCAACATGGTTGTTCCTTCGATGTTGCTCACATCGAAGTTGTATTCCTTGGATAGATTTTTCTAACGAGGTATTGAATGTGTCAAACGGAGATCATATTCCAAAGTTACGACCCCGAGAAGTTGATGTACCAACTTACCCAAAAGGGGCCCACATGAATTTTGGCACTTCATCTCCCAGGGTTAGGTTTTTGGATGTCTAGGTTTTTTGACATTCCTGTTTATTGTAAAAAGGCCTTTAGATCCTCATTGTAATCATCTTATGGCGAATGTGAGTAGCTGTTACATCTCTTATCAGAGATAAGTTGCCACCATTCTAGAGAGTCTTCCACTCTGTATTTTTACAGTCTCTATACATTTCTTTCATTAATAGAAATTGTGTATTATTGTATCTCTGTGTTTATGGTTGCATCTCTGATAATTTTTTGTTATATTATTGGATATTTGCGATATCTCTGTGCATTTATTTATTATATCTTCGCTCTGATTTCATGCCAAAAATAATTTGGATCAGTGGTATCAGAGCAGACTGCTCTTGATCATTTTTCAATGCATGTCCCTGACGAGGTCCGAGTATAGCAAGTTGGGTCTCCAGCTTGTATCTCTTGAGGAAAATATCTCTCGCACACCCAATAAACCCTTAATGGAAGAAGAAAATAAAAACGACAGAGAAGATGATTCTATTAATCTGTTTCTTGAGCAAGCTCTCACGCGACAAAGGGACGAAATGATGGAGAATTTTTTCCACATCCTTCAATTCCCACCGATAGAAACATGCGCATATTCATCAAGCAACCACTTTGGAGGCACCTCGCCTTTCAAGGTACAATTTAATTTTGATATTCCTATATTTGAAGGACATATAGATGCAGAAGCCCTAGACAAATGATTAAATCTACTAGAAGGTTATTTCTCTGTTCACAATTTTTTCGACAGAGAAAAGATCACCTTCGCACTCCTTAAAGCTCTCCCCCATGTCAAACATTGGTGGGAAACTTACTGGGAGAAAAGTTCCACAAAGGATTCTGGAATATATGGGGCCGAGCCCACTTTGGATTTTTTTGTGGATGCATTAAAGGAACAGTATTACCCTATTGGAACCTATGAGGACTAGTACATGAGATGGAATACACTGGTACAAGAGAGGGGCCAAGGAGTTATGGAGTTCACCGATAGCTTCCATACCTTGTGCACCAAGATGGGTATCAAGAACTCAGAACGACATTTGGTTCTAAAATATCGTGGGGCTCTACATAGATACATCCAAACTGAAATGGATTTTCTGGACATCTCATCACTCGGTTTTGCTTATCGATATGTTGTTAAAATCGTGCATAAGTTTAAGCACCAGAAAAAATGGGAGTTCAGATCTGCAAATACGAACAACCAAAGTATGAGAAACACGACCCTAACAAACAGCTTCCTAAAAACCAGTCTAAGCCACAGGAAAAGAAGGGTCATGGAAAGACAAAGAAGGACACCGTAAAATGGTGTGATTTCCACAAAATCCCCTGACACAACACCGATGAATGTCGCTCAAAACAATCATTGGTGGCCGAGGTCAAAGACAAGGAGCTGAACCCTGACTCAGAATCTGATTCTAAAAATACTGGTAAAAGATACATCATCGACGTAGACCCCACTGCTATTGTCCTGACCACAACAATTCAACCAGAACCAACAGATCCTGAAGAGGGGGAGCACCTTTTTCATTCACAAATGTGCGTGAAGGGGACCTCACTGCATTTTATTATTGATAGCGGAAGCCAGAAGAACCTCATCTCAGCATAGGTCGTCAAACAGTTGGGATTGTCGACAACACCACACCCGCAACCATACAACATAGGGTGGCTTCGCCAAGGATGAGATCTTTGTGTTAGCCAACAATGTCGATTGCCATACGACATCCAGCCCTTCAAGGATGAGGTATTATGTGATATTTCCCCATTGGATGTATGTGATGTTATTTTGGGCCAACCATATATGTCAAAGCGCCATGTTGTTTATGAGTCTCGACCCCGTAGTGTCATTGTTACTTTGGGGGGTCATCTCTACAGAATACCAGAGGTAGTTCCAACTACTGTCCCACCTAAACAGTACCGCAAGGTAGTATCTCATACTACAAAATTCAACTTCTTCACAATCTGTTCAAAGGGTGAATAGAAGGATACTGCAACCACTACAGCCTCAGCCTAAGCACCTTCTATTCAACAGAAGAAGGTCGACAAGATTGCAACAAAGTGTAAAGATTAATTCTGCACACATGCACCTCATGTAGCCAGACTAGTTAAAAAGTTCCAACCCTTCTAGCCACATGTTCGTGACAACCTTCAACAAGCTAAGCAACCCAACTTCCCCAACAAGGAAAGCAACTCATCAAGATGCAGATTCAACAATAATTTTTTCCTCTCCCCTGGGCACTCAACGCAATGGAGACCATTTCTTCCTAAGGAGCGAGGATTGATCTAGGTGGATATCGGTGGCCACCCACCTTTTCCAACTGGCTCAAAACAATTTTTTGGCAATTTTGGTAATTTACTATTTGTAGCAGTTTTTCGGGTCCTAAACTTCCTGAGTCGTTTTGAGGCCCTAAACGATTTTTTGGGGAAAAAAGGGAAATCAGGGAACAACATGGATGTTCTTTTGATGTTTCTCACATCAAATTTGTATTCCTTGGATAGATCTTTCTAACGAGGTATTGAGCGCATCAAACGGAGATCGTATACCAAATTTACGACCCCAGGAAGTTGATGTACCAACTTACCCAAATGGGGCCCACATGATTTTTGGCGCTTCATCTCCCAGGGTTAGGTTTTTGGATGTCTAGGGTTTTTTGCATTCCTGTTTATTGTAAAAAGGCCTTCAAAGACTCATTGTAATCATCTTCTGGTGAATAAGAGTATTCATCACATCTCTTCTCAGAGATAAGCTGCCACTATTCTAGCGAGTCTTCCACTCTGTATTTTTACAGTCTCTATACATTTCTTTCATTAATATAAATCGTGTATTACAATATCTCTATGTTTATGGTTTCATCTCTGATGCATTTCTATTATATTATTAGATATCCGTGATATCTCTATGCATTTCTTTATTACATCTTCGCTCTCATTTCATGCTGAAAATAATCCGGATCACTCATCTTCTTGTTTAGGCCTGAAAAACTCTTGAATCCGCAGGTAGTGAGATCGAAAATCCTTCTGTTACTCGTAGAACTAGATCTAACTTTTCTCTTATGAACAAATTATTAGCCACAAATGATCCTACTACTTATGATCAAGCTAAGGGTCACCCTCATTGGGAACAAGCTATGAATGTTGAGTATGAATATCTAATAAAGAATAAGACATGTTAAGTTTTAAACCTGTGAAGTAAAGCAATGCATATATATTCTTAAGCAAAACATAATTTAATCAATGGCTCATACACAGAGTACACAGAGATTTTATACCGAAAACCCTCAACCGGGAAAACCTTTCTTATATTCATTATCGAATTTCACCATTCATCATACAATATATACATTATTTTTAGGTATTCCATAGATACCAAAGAAGTTGTCGAACCTGATGCGCCCACACACACACATGCAAAGAATATAACACATACCCAACATTATCCCACTTGTTGTTTTCTTTGCATCCAAGGGTCTAGGGGATTATATAGTCAACAATCCAGGGCAACAATGCCCATTGCTACTCTACACCAGGAGAAATTTTCTGTGCTCATAGACTTTGTCAATGAATCTGCAACATTCTTCAAAGTGTCAAACTTTTCCAGCAACACCTTCTTTTCCTCAACCATGTCTCTCACAAAGTGATGTTGAACATCAATATGCTTTGTTTTTGAATGATAAGTTGGGTTCTTTGCCAGGAAGATTGCACTCTGACTGTCACGATATAATCTGACTGCTTGTTGTACCAAACCAATACCTGAACACAATCTTTGTAACCATACTGCTTCCTTTCTTGCATGAGTGGCTGCCATGTATTCAACTTCTATAGTT
>JASDQU010108171.1:71955-81990 GCA_032191745.1 Picea mariana | reverse complement strand
AGTCGGTATGCTAGGTTCCTCTAACCACTAGGTGAACCGCCCAATGCCGGTCGACCTTACAGGTAACCGTGAATCTCGATCACCTTCGACCGATTTGTGACTATTTGGGCTGATAATACTCCGAAGTCCCAGACTTCTGGAGTTCCGAAGCTAGAGGGACTTAGCTCCCTTAGGCTTAGCACAGAGTTCCTAGGTGTTGGTCACATGGGTCCTTCTAAACTCTCGCGAGTTAAACACATCTTCCTCATCGTGAACTTCCTAAGGACTTGGGCATGATGCCTCAGTTTCGCAGCAAGGAGTCTAAGGGAGATATCCTCTTCAGACTAATAGGGTCAGATTGATGCGATGCTTTCCATCCCAGCCCTCCTACAGGTTTACATCCCAAGACGTCTCAAAGGCTAAATTGGGGCATATAGACGATCAATCAGAAGAATACATTCAGAAGAAGACAAATGCATATAGATAGCTTGACCATTCAATATAGAGATTGTTCTTAGATGTATAAATAAATACATTCATTCATTATTCCATTTCAAAACACAAAATATTGAAATACTTATCAGAACCAGAAATCGTGATGTGACTGTTGAAAGGGGTGCATGTTTCCACCCAACCATAGGCTCAGTCACTCCTAACAGGTTTACCACTGGCCACCCCCGAGCTAGACCATGATGCCCTGAGAGAGAATTCTTTCTTTCGGCTGAGCAACAGTCAGGGATGGAGGTTACTCTCCTCCTCCCACAGGACCTTGGCAATGGGTTTTCTCTATACCAAGCAAGGAGGCTTGCCTAAGCATTTCCTCAATCACTCAACACCCTCGTTTATTAGCTTGTATCATAACCCTGCTAGCCACATCCTGTGACCAGAACACGTTCATTTCTCATTTCTTACTCGAACCCGAGAGCTTAGTCTCTCTTCTCTGCTTCTCTTTGTATCTCTTCCTCTGCCCACCACGCCTTCCTTTCTTTCCTTCCTCAAAAATATTGTGTGTGGACCGAATTCTCAGTCTGTGGTTAGGTCTGAAATCCTTTCAGATGGGTGCTCTACCCCATCCCCTCATTAACTCTCGAGGAGGTATTCCCACCTACCAGCCTGATTTGGTCCTAAGCAATTAAATCCAACAAGGTACTGATTTGGTCCTAAGAACTATTCTGGTCCTAAGCAATTAAATCCAACAAGGTACTGATTTGGTGGGGGTTATCTCAACCATTCCTCATTCCCCCCACCATCTCTTTCATAGAATTTGTGGTCTATCTTGGAAAACCCCCACTTTCAGCAGTCATGCAACACTTGTCCACTTCTATTAATAACAAAAATTACATTCCTTGACCTTTTATACAAAGGTTCATCAAATCAAACATTCACACATATCGAGTTTTCCATAGTCTCTTGGTCAATATATTTATATTTACAAACTGGGGGAAACAATGGTGTTACAATCCCCTCCTCCTTAAAGGAACATCGTCCCCGATGTTCTATCTGTCAACGTGCTATGTATATATAGAAGTAAATAAAAATGGATATGCATGTTTCATGGCATCCTCCATTTCCCACATAGGCTCATCTGGGCCAAAGTGTTTCCATTGCACCTTGACATGTGCAATGGTTCAGTTCCTAAGTGAGGTTTCCTCCCGGTCTAGTATGCATTGAGGTTCTGGTAGGAATTATCCCTTTGGCTCCACCTGAATCACAGACCAGTCAATTATATGATTATAATCATGTACATATTTCTTCAATAATGAAACATGGAAAACATTATGTGCCTTCACTGTAGGAGGGAGTGTTAGCCTATAGGCTACAGGTCCCACTCTATCTAATATTTCAAAGGGTCCACAATACTGGGGTGCCATCTTGGCACAAGCTCTAATTCTCAGGGAACTCTTCTTGGGTCTAATTATGAGATAGACACAGTCTCCTGTCTTGAACTCTCTGGGATTTCTATTTATGTCGGTGTAACTCTTTTGTCTATCCTGGGAAGTTTTCATATTTTGCTTAATTTGAATTACTTGTTGTTCCATTTCTTTCAGCATGTCAGGTCTGTTTGTAATTCTATCCACTGGATTACTTCAACTGATTGGAATCTTGTACTGTCTACCATAGAGGGCTTCAAAAGGGCTCATCTTCAATGACTCTTGATAACCGTTGCTGTAAGCAAATTCTACCAATGGCAGGTAGTCTTCCCACTTCTTAGGTTGATGCATTACATGCATCCTTAACATGTCTTCTAATATTTGGTTCACTCTTTCTGTCTATCCATCCATTTGAGGGTGATAGGATGTGCTAAACAATAATTTGGTCTTAAAACCATACATTAAGGATTTCCAAAAGCTTGAAGTAAATTTGGTGTCTTTGTCAAATATAATCTCCCTAGTCATGCCATGCAGTATGAATATCTCCTTCATGAAGATGATGGCAATATTTATTGCCTTGCAAGTTGACTTGACAAGAATGAAGCGAGCAGACTTGCTCAATTTTTCCACCACTACCATTATGGAATCATTCTACTTGGCCGATTTTGGTAATCCAGTGATGAAATCCATGGAGATGGTTTCCCATTTCCATTCTGGAATTGGTAGAGGTTGTAACAACCATGTTGGGTATCGGTGTGCTGCCTTAACTTGTTGGAATTCTAGACACTTAGCTAGATAGTTAGATATGTCTTTCTTCAATCCAGGCCAACATAATTGTTTCCTAATGGCCATGATCATTTTCTAATAACCTAGGTGACCAATATATGGTCTCTTATGTAGTTCATCCATTATGAATCTCTTCAAGTTGTCGCAACTTGGAATATACAATCTATTTCTGTACGTCAGCAGGCCTTCATCAAGCATCTAATATCCTTCATACTTTAGCCATGTGGGCTCTTTCTTTAGGTATGATGTCACGGTCTTGAAAAATGCATATGTTTCTTGTGCATTCTTGACTTTGTCCCCGACATCTATTTCATAGGTGCTTATTGCTGCCAGGTGAATCATTTTCACACTTTTTCTAACGGCATCGGCCACCCTATTTTATTTTCCTTTGATGTGTTTGATTTTGAAATCAAACTCACTGAGGAGAGCTATCCACCTAGCTTGTCTAGCATTGAGCTTTGGTTGATCAAATAGGTGCCTCAACCCACAATGGTCTGTCATAAGTACAAATCTCCTACCCATGAGGTAATGTCTCCACATTTTTAAAGCATGCACTATGGCAGCCAACTCTATATCATGGGTCACATAATTGATTTCATGCTCATTCAATTTTATGGATTCATAAAAATTTACATGCCCTTCTTGCATAAGGAATCCTCTTATCCCTTCTTTACAGGCATCTATACACACGAGGAAGTCATCATCAGGGTCTACAATCTTCAGCACGGGTGCATGGTTTAGAAGGTATTTTAGTTCTTGAATTTTTTTTTCACAATCTAATGTCCAAGTGAATTTAACCCCCTTTTTCTGAAGGGTAGTGATTGGGCAACCAATCTTGGAAAATTCTTTTATGAACCTTCTATAGTATCCTGCTAAGCCCATAAAGGACCTGATATCAAATACATCCTTTGGGGTAGGCCATTCCATGATAGATTTGATCTTGTTAGGGTCTACTGCCACTCCTTCTTCAGAAATAACATGGCCTAAGTAATGTACTTGATTCTGGAAAAAGTCACACTTCCTAAACTTAGCGTAGAGTTGATGCTCTCTTAGTACTTGAAGCACTAATTTAAGATGTTCTTCATGATCCTCTTTGTTCTTGGAGTAGATTAGGATATCATCAATAAAAACCAATACAAATCTATCTAGGAATTTGTTGAGTACATTATTCATCAAGCACATAAAAGTGATGGGGGCATTGGTTAATCCAAATGGCACCACCACAAATTCATAGTGACCATATCTTGTCCTGAAGGTTGTTTTGTGGATGACTTCATCCTTGATTCAGACTTGATGGTATCCGGACCTTAAGTCAATATTTGAGAAAATGGAAGAACCCCTTAATTGGTCAAACAAGTCATTGATTCTTGGTAAGGGATACTTGTTCTTTATGGTTGTCTTGTTGAGTTGTCTATAGTCTATGCAGAGTCGGAGTGGGCCATCTTTCTTTTTCACAAACAAGATGGGTTCTCCCCATGGAGACATGCTGGGTCAGATGTAGCCTTTGTCCATCATCTCCTTTAGTTGTAGCTTGAGCTCAACTAGCTCTAGTGTACTCATCCTATAGGGCGTTCTAGACACTAGTACTACTCCTGGTGCAAGTTCTATGGAGAAGTCAATGTCTCTTCTCAGAGGTAGACCCGGTGCCTCTTCTGGAAACACATATTTATACTCTCTTAATATGGGGTGGTACTCTAGGATTGGTTTGTCATCCTCAACAGATTCCAACAACTGTATTTCATATAGAGGACATCCCTTTCTACAATACTTTTTCATTTGAAGGGTTGATATTTGTCTCACTGAGATAGGCTTCTGAACCCCTTGAAGGGTTATTTTTCTCCCTTATTCATGTTCACACTCCAAAGTTTTATGGTAACAACCCAACTTGGTTTAATAAGTGGCTAGCCAATCCATACCAACCAACGGGTCATAAGATCCTAGGGGAAGTATGTTAAGGGTTGCTTGGGTAGGAAATCCATCCATAATGAATTGGCAAGATGGTGTGACCTCTGTTACTTTTCTTTTGGTTCCAGTGGCTAGTTGTACCAACCATGGCTTAACATGTCTAATTGGTTGCAATTTACACTTGTCAACGGTCTGAGGGGCCACATAACTCAAATTAGAACCAAGGTCAATTAAAATAGAAACTAGATGGTTGGCGATCATACCTTCCATCTCCACCACTGAGGCTTGGTGGTCAGCTTGGTTATTATCCAAGGCTACATAAATCTGTGGCATGCTCCTAACCACATCATTGAATGTGGTAGCTTATTGGATATTGTAGACTGGCCTATTGTTTTGTTGTCTGTGCGGAAAATCCCTCAACAGATGTTCTTCTCCACAACCCCAACATTTCAAGGTTATTTGGGTTATCAGTCTTTCATGGGGTTGCTCCAAAAGGTTTATTTCCACTCTGGGAGGGGAAATTTTGTTGATACACACTTCTAGTAGGAAGGCTCATCCTAGAGTCCTTCCCATAGTTCTTAAATCTTGAGGATTTAAACCCCTTCTTCTTGAATCTCGAACTACTCTTCTTCTTCCAGTCCTCGCGAGGTTTTGTCTGACTCCCGACTGTTCATAACAATACCTTACCTTTTGAATAGTGTCTTCTAAGGTCTTCGACTCGTCAAACTCAATCCTGTCTTGATAGGTCTAAGGTAACCCACTAATAAATTACTGCACTTTTACCTTTTCATCCTTTATGTAGGGTACATACCTCAACAACTTAAGAAATTTATTGACATATTCCTCTATGGTGAGTTGTCCCAGCTTGATTTCATAGAACTCCTTAGTCTTCCCATCAAAGTATTTCTCTATCAAATACTTCTTCTTGAAGTGTTTCTCAAGTTGTTTCCATGACCATTCCTTCTCATGGTTTCCTTTCACATTCATAAGGTCTTCCCACCAAATAGAAGCCTTTCCATTCAGGTTGAAGATGGTTATTCAAGCCTTCAAGTTTTCATAGTAGTCATGGACTCTAAAGTACTTATTTAAACCAAGCATCCAAGCTTCTGCCTCTTCCCCTTTCTCAATATTTCCATTGAAAGAGGGTGGTTTGGCTTTCTTGAACTCTTCAAGATCATGACTTTTGGAATGCTTTCACTTCTTTCCTTTCCTTTGAGAATGTGATCTAGCTTTGCTACTAGAAGATCCCTAGTAGTTGCGAGTTTCCTCTCCAAAGGACTCTCTCGATGAGTGTCTCCTGCCTCTAGGTTGGACCTTCCTCAAGGTACTCCTCTTAGTGTGGCCACTTATGGCACCACATTTTCGTATCTCAGGTGGGATTTGACTTCTCTTCGTATGTCATTGCTCCACTTGACTGGTTGTGGGTACATGCTACAGCTGCCTCTATATATCGGATAAACTCTGCAGCAAGACTACATCAATTTCTGTTTTTTTTTCTTGCTCCTTTATCAATATCTCATTATCGGCCTTGCAACTCTGTAATTCGGCTATGAGGCTACTTACAGTTTCATCCAAGTCCAGAGGGGTTTCCATTTCCCTCTTTTTGTCAGATTCTTCGTCTCTGTTGTGGGAGCCATCCCCCACTTCATGGCACATCAAAATCCTTTATACTTGTAGTTTTCCCATGATTTACTGACTACTTGAGTGCTGACAAAACACCTACTATTATCCAATAGCCTATTAGTTTATGAACAACACACAGTTCATATTTCTTAAATACACACACACACACAGTAGAAAGTTTCATTCTTTTCTTCAGTAACAATTTAACCAGACTCTTTAGGAGAGAGGTAAGATAGGGTGTCACCCTTAAAAGTACTTTAAATATGTTTTTTACACAACTCGTCCATGAGCCCAAGCAAGCCAAGTGTTGTCACCATGCTCTGTTACCAATTTGTAACACACCCAACCGCTGAGTATCTTTCCTCGGGATGAGGAATCAAAATTTCTCTCTCCTTCACATCTCAAATCCTCTGTCTGGGGTCTTCATCCTCTTCTACTTACCCGCAACATTCTAATGAATGCTACCCAGCTCAGATCCGAGCTTTGGGTTGTAAGTTATGGCTTCCCAAAATTCTTTGAGCATTCATTGGTTGAGGGCCACATGGAGTCCACGTGAATCCACCTCACGCTTATCGTCTCCAAGTTCCTTCATACACAGTGCAAGTCCATCCACCATCCGATCCCACAAATGGACTCAACTTCGTCTAACACGCAAGCGTCTAACACACAGGCAAACAGGAAATTCGACACTTCTGCGCTTCGGCGTTGAACGCCTCTTTACTATCCACACACGAGACCTCCCAGAGTCTCGAACTCCTGAAGTCCCGTAAACTTGCCACGTGGCTCCAACCTTCATGCCTTTTGGTCTCTCTACAATACTACACTCCAAATCCTCCGGAGTCCCAAAGTCCCGAACTCTCAGAGTTCCGGTCACTTCACCAACCACTTTGGCTAGGTGGGCACGTACCACAGGATGACATGTAGAAGGTCCAAGGGTGACACATGTCACGTTCCAGTAGGCATACAGGGTCTACGAAAAGCACAGATTGAGTTGACACGTGGCACATCGATCATGGGTCCACATCACCTTGGTGACATCAGCTTTCCAGGTCACACTAGGCTGATAGCCTTCTAACATCCCTCAAATCTCATGGTTGATATCCGGCCATGTGAATCCATAGATCCACGACTAACGTTACTTCATGACTTCGACCTTCGGGAGTTTTGCGATGCAAACTCCTCTTTTCTCCCGAAGTTGGTCAGTGTCGGGCTGACCACCGCCTAGATATGGCGGTTAGGAAAAGTCTCGAATCATCCTCGAATCGACGACTCTCGTTACTTTGGGCTTCGACCTTTGGGGGTTTTGGTGTTACAACACCCACATCCTCCTGAAGCACTCAACGTCGGGTTGACTACTTCGTGAATCCTACGGCTAGGAAAGAACCCGAAGGATCCCTAGATCTACGGTCTTGGTCACTTCGCGGCTCTGGCCTTCGAGGTTTTTGGCTTTACTACCACTCCATTCTCCCAAAGCAGGAATTCGCTGAAGTACCATGTGTGGGTCCCTCCTCCTGAATGATCAGAGGGTAGGCGGAGCTCCTAATGATCTTCCCCAAATCTACGTCTCTCCTTGACTTTGTAACTTCGATGTTCAGGGAGTTTGATGATATAGCATCTCTATTCTCCCGAAGTAGAACTTCATCGAAGTCCTCTCGGTGTATATCCAACGACTGAGGGGATCCCTGAACATTCTCGATTGGTGGTTCGCACTACTTCGCGATGAGGAGTTGGATCCCAGTTTAGTCAGTATGATAGGTTCCTCTAACCACTAGGGAAACCTCCCAACACCGGTTGACCTTACAGGTAACCGTGACTCTTAGTCAGCTTCGGTCGGTTTGTGACTATTTGGGCCGATAATACTTCGAAGTCCCGGACTTCCGGAGTTCTGAAGCTAGAAGGACTGAGCTCCCTTAGGATTAACACAGGGTTCTTGGGTGTTGATCACATGGGTCCTTCTAAACTCTCGCGAGTTAAACACATATTCCTCATCATGAACTTGCTAAGGACTTGGGCATGGTGCCCCGGTTGCGCAACAAGGGTTCTGAAGGAGATATCCTCTCCAGACCGACATAGTCAGATTGATGCAATGATTTCCATCCCATCCCTTCTACAGGTTTACGTCCCAAGATGTCTTGAAGGCTAAATTGGGGCATATAGATGATCAATCAGAAGCATATGTTCAAAAGAAGACAAATGCATACACATAGCTTGACCATTCAATACAGAGACCGTTCTTAGATGTATAAATACATAAATTCATTCATTATTCCATTTCAAAACACAAAATATGGAAATACTTATCAGAACTAGAAATCGTGATGCAACTACTGAAAGGGGTGTCTGTTTCCACCCAACCATAGGCTTAGTCACTCCTAATGGATTTACCACTGGCCACCCCAAGGTAGACCATGATGCTCTGAGAGAGAATTCTTTCTTCCGGATCAACAACAATCAGGGACAGAGGTTACTCTCCTCCTCCCACAAGATCTTGGCAACAGGTTTTCTCGATACCAAGCAAGGAGACCTGTCTGAGTACTTCCTCAGTCACTCAACACCCTCATTTATCATTTTGTATCATAACCCTGCTAGCCACATCCTATGACCATAACACATTCATTTCTCAGTTCTTACTCGAACTTGAGAGCTTAGTCTCTCTTCTATGCTTCTCTTCGCAGCTCTTCCTCTGCCCACCACGCCTTCCTTTCTTTCCTTCCTCAACAAGATTGCATGTAGCCTAAATTCCCATTCTGTGGTCAGGTATAAAAGCCTTTCATATGGGTTCTCTTCCCCATACACTCGTTAACTCTTGAGGAGGTCTTCCCACCTACCAACCTGACTGTAATTCATCCCTGGGTCAGAGGATTGTTCTGGTCTTGAGAAATTAAATCCAGCAAGGTACTGGTTTGGTGGGGGTTATCTCAACCATTCCTAGTTCCCCTCACCATCTCTTTCATAGCATATGTAGTCTATCTTGACAAACCCCCGCTTTCATCAGTCATGCAACACTTTTCCATTTCTATTAGTAAAAAAAATTACATTCCTTGACCTTTTATACAAAGGCTCATCAAATCAAACATTCACACATTGAGTTTGCCATAGTCTCTTGAACAATATATTTATATTTACAAACTGGGGGAAACAGGGTGTTACAAGTCATCTCTACAGGGTACCAGAGGTAGTTCTGACTACTTCCATTTCATTGATCTCGTAAAAATAGTTCTGCAAAGGAATCTCTCATACCACAAAGGTTAACCTCTTCACAATTAGAAGGTGAACATAAGGACACTACGACCGACACATCCTCAAATCAAGACCTTTCTATATATCAAAATAAGGTTGAAAATATTGTAGAAGAGGAAAAATATAATTTTGCATCACCTACAGGGGTGCCTCTACACTTCCAAGTTAAGAAAATCTATAACAGAGCCCTTCATAGCTCTATTCCCCACATTCATTTCCAGGTGTGCTTGGGGTTCTAGCCATTATCCCCCATTGATATAGCTCTTCGTGTTTCACCTTCACCTACAAAGTCCTCCCACACCTAGACCAAGTCATATCATACAACCATATTTGTTGAACGGATCGAACACCTCCAACAAAAGGTTCATGAAGGACAACTTCTTCAACAAGGCAAGTGGCTCACCAAGGTTCAAATTCAACAAAAAATTCCCCATCTCCCACAGGAACTTGACGCAATGGAGACCATTGCTTCTTAATGAGGGAGGATTGATCCACGTGGACATCGGTGACCACCCACCTATTCCACTGACTCACAACACAATTTTCCATATTGACAGTTTTCTACGATTTTTTGGGTCTTGAACTTACGGGGTTGTTTTGAGGCCCTAAATGATGTTTTTTTTATCTACCG
>JASDQU010108171.1:51832-62075 GCA_032191745.1 Picea mariana | reverse complement strand
GGAGATGTTGCCATTAGTGGAAAAGGAAAACAATGTTGTTGAAAGAAGGATATAAGGTGTTTCCATAAGCAAAGGAATACACTGAAACAACAAAATAGTGTTTTTGGAAAATGAAGTGGAACCATGGAGAAGGTAAGGAGAGTGAGAACAAACAAAGGTCTCAGCAAAGGCCTCTGGGTAGGAATAATAGAGATTACTAGTGAATCGTACATTGTTGTCCCAGATGATGCTACTCCACATGACATTTGAATTCGAAGTAAATCCATGGTTGATGCATATGAAAAGAACATTGGCTATGAAGACAAGTGTAGAAATTCCATTGCATGTTTTCTTGAGTGAGAGCAAAGCTATGCTCTTATCTTTGGAGAAGGTCAATCTCTAGATATTTATCAGCCCTAAGGATGTTTGTAGAAGCCAAGTGGACACGATTTGTGCAACAATCAATAATTGTTTTCGCAAATAATCCAAAATTCAGCTATATCACATGGTGAGGTTTGATGAGATAACTTTGTCAAAGGTTAAGACTCAAGATAAAGATAAAAATAATTTTCAAAATGCTTTAACTAAAGCATTGGATGAATAAAAGTTCTCTTGGTGTAGAGACAAAATGGGAATTCAACATAAGGTTAAGACTCAAGATAAAGATAAAAATAATTTTCAAAATGCTTTAACTAAAGTATTGGATGAATAAAAGTTCTCTTGGTGTAGAGGCAAAGTGGGAATTCAACATTTTCAAAGTGATACCAAATCAATAATGATTGTGATATGTCGCAATCACTTTCTCAAATTATTAATAAATCTTAATTGTCATTATTTACTTTTAAATAATATTARTAAATTTCAATTGTTACTAATTTATTTTAAACAATAATAATAAATTTCAATTTTCACTAATTTATTTTAGTAATAATTACTAAATTGTATGATTATCCTCACCTAATTATATGATTATCTTTAAAGTAAGTTTACCATAATAAGAGAATTGCATTTTTCCCAAAAGTTGGAAAAAAATCCAAAACAGCAACAATGTTTTGTCCCAATCTCACTTCTCAATGTGTAAGACAATTAAAAAATCCAAAACGCCAACACTGTTTTGTCCCAATCTCACTTTCCAGTGTGTATGTTATGCTCATTCTCTTGTGCTTATTTTAAGTTCTGCACTTTGTCTTCTAGTGAATCAGTCCTACATTTTGAACTGTAACTTTTTTTCTAAGTTCTTGTCATCGAGTGGCCAGCTTCATTCCAGGAGAGTTTAAATGGCATGAAGCTCTTTGGATTAACATCGAAAGTTACATTTACCTTCTGATAAAGGTGTACAGTGAACTGTGTACATCATTTTGGTAATTTAAGTATGGAGAGAGCTCCACGTATGGTATGGAGGAATAAATTTTGACATAGCATTTTCAGACTGGTAGGTTTGCATTGCATCCAAATATATGACGCACATAAATTCAAAACTCAGAGTACGTACTGACACAGTAGACAGCCAATTCAAGTGTATTTACTACACATTCCAGTAATGATGACCGAGTCTGAAACTCTATTTGCAGATTCATTTAAAGCAGATTGCAATATTTCCTTATTCTACTTTCTGGAAGTGAACGACTTATCAACATCCGAGGAATTAATGTTTTCCAATACTGCCATCCAGTGGTCCAGGTAACAGGAACCTTTGAACTACCTTCTAGCCTCTGAATTTCCTTCTAAAAATAAACTAATAAAAATGACAACAAGCAACGTTAATATGTTCATAGTAGTGAATGTATATGTTCAGACATCCTGTTTATATGTGCATATTATATATATTTGTGCAGATATTCAATCTTCCAGTACATCTTCCAGTACTTTTCTTTATTGGGAGATATATATTTGAGCAGATATTCAATCTTCCAGTAATTTTGTTTATTGGGAGAAGGTACTTGGGAGATATATATTTGTGCAGATATTCAATCTTCCAGTAATTTGTTTAGTGGGAGAATGTACTTGGGAGATATATATTTGTGCAGATATTTAATCTTCCACTAATTTTGTTTATTGGGAGAAGGTACTAACAAGTTTTTTTTAGGGTCTAAAAACTATTCAGCAAAAGATTAGAAATCATTATAACAGATTTTTTAGGGTTTAAAAACCAGTCAACAAAAAGATTAGAAGTTATTATAACAATATATTTATATGGAATGAGAATTTAACTTATGTTACAATAGCAGGTTAAAGGCAAGATAAAAGAAATGCAATGTATATAAGTATATAGATTGATATAACCAACACCCTACTACAGAATGGTCGTTACCAGTCAGGAAGATGCACACTTCCAGATTGAAATAACGAACACCCTGCTACAGAATGGTGGTTGTCAATCAAGAAGATACACACTCTCAGTAACCAATCCACTGAGAAAGTAGATACAAATCATTTTTCCCAACCAACTAAACTCAATTACAATAATATATATTTTAACGCATATATATTGATATTAAATCAACCTCACCTATTCTATATTTAAAAGACATTTGAATACTGATTTTACATTCATTGAAAAAACAAACAATCATATAATCTCTTTCACTCAAACATATTTCATTAACATAACAAGTCTCACTTATAGTAAAACCAACTAATATCAGGCAGATAGGAAACTTATCATATGGAAGCCCAGAGGTCCTGAAGCGTTTATTGTTTCGTCCATATCATTCACTATTTCACTCTGCTGAACTAAACTAGACCACTGGAGTAGGTATACGCTAACAGAATCTGGCAGATTTGAACGACAAGGGATACATAAACGAATTTTCGTATGCGAATCGAATGATCTGACTGGGCTTGAGAGGCCTGCCAGCATTGACCAGGCAATCATCATAAGCAGTCCGCCTGAAGGTATTCGGATTTATTACCTTTGCCGACGCAAACCAACCGCAGTGGAGATGAATATTCGACGGAGCGCATCCATGCATGCATGTATTCACTATTTGAACAATGTATTCAGGAATTCCAGAGGATGTATCTGGGTATTGAGTAATGCTGATATCTCTGTTCGAGCATTTCCCTGCCACATATAATAAGCAGCAATCCACGGTATTTGTATTAGAATCATCTTTTAAAAAATCGACAAACAGCCAATGTGCCCGTGGCAATACCTGTTCTTAATAGTCTGCGAGTCTTATGACCTGCCGAAATCTGGGTTTTTGCCATTTCTGGAGAGACGATTTCTGATACTTTCAAATGCATSTCCGAAAGACTGGGAGTTCCTGCTAAAAATATTGACAGAAAGGATGCAAAATGTTGGAACTCTAGTGCCAGAGATGCTAACAGAAAATGCAATGAAATCAACGATATGCAAAGAAAAAATTATACACAGCCACATTGGAATTCTGCAAAGTTGAACTTRGAAATTTTCTCKAATATCACAGAATAAATAATGATCTTTTTGTATGAACAGATCGATAAACTGATATATGACAAACTGATATTTGATATTTTGTAAGACAACATCCAAGCTAGAGATGGGTTTTATCATTGTGCTCAGATGGAGGATGGTGAAACTTTCAGCCATATTCCCTGAATAAATGATTCAACTGATTGACTGAAAAATGAGACTTTATTGTTCTTATATGCTTTTCATTCATACGATTCATGAAAAAGTTGTTAAATCAATGCAGTCAAGGTTGAACTATTTTACAATATAAAAGCATACATAGCATCTTCAATTTCTCCAGTACACTTTACAGTATTTATTAGCAAATAATTGGATATATACATCTTTTCAATAACATTATTGTCAGGGTTGGTAGGTTTCAGTGTACAAGTTCCAATATTTTATGATTTTTATAACCGGTTAAAGGTAGTATATAAATCTTAACATATTTTGATTCCTAATTATAATGGGAAAAAATCACAGTGGAGCAGCATCTCTTTTGATTCTTAATTATAATGGGAAAAAGTCACAGTGGAATAGCATCTCTTATAAACAGTTGATTCTTAATTATAATGGGAAAAAGTCACAGTGGAGTAGCATCTCTTATAAACAGGATAGTTGATTGAATGATTATTATAATAGGTATTGCCTCCTCCTGTATTTTATATCATATTGATTGTAATTATCAGAGAGGGGTTATACCATATTGCCTATGAAAACTCCTGAAGAATCTGTAAGTTACAACCTACTATTATCTGATCGATCTTTATTTACAATGATAGTTCTTAAAGATATTGTGTCTTTTGTAGATTTTTATCACTTCCTTTTTTAGATTTCACAGATTTCTCGTGCTTCTAGTTATTAAAATTTYTGTTGTTCATAATGAATTCTTCTTAAACTGCCTAGGTTTGGTTTGAAATATCTATTGTACACAGATAGTTCACAGGCGTATTGTCTCTGGCCAATTCAAGATTTCTGTTAAGCTAGACACCTAAATCATACCACAATATATATACAAAATATAAGCAGAGCAATCAAATTCATAGCACAAGCTGACAAATGAAGTTTCTTAGATTAAGATGTAARGAAAACAGAACGTATTGGTTTTTTTTGGCTCAACTGTAAGTTCATATTAAGAAAACTGTTTAAGCTTKGCAAATCAAAGCTACCCATGTGGTCCTAAGGTAACATCRGCAGACAATCAAATTCTTAACTTTCCCCAAACCTGAATATATGCTAGCGAAATTTAGAAGCTGCAGCAGGAGAACGAGGAACAGCAAGAGCAAGATGCCCCCTCTAATAACCCTTTTGAAAACGATGAAACTCCACATTTGGCACAGAAGCATAGAAAAATATTGGCGAGGATAGGAAGCTCCAAGATCTAGCTCGAGAACAATGTAGCCAAAAACCTGTCAATGCTGTAACCAAAGCTATATTAAAATCCAAGCTGCTGCATAAGATCCCTCTCACAAACTCCAGACTTGTCACCAAAATTCCTATTATTTGCGCGGAATCTGATTACCATGGCCAACAAAGAGGGTATTTAGATCGCTGTTTCCACGTTTGAGGTTGACGACATTCTTGACTGTGAAAATCTGTTCTCGTTGACAGCAAACTTTACGACTTCCGTAGACATCTGAGGCGGCCGCATTGTTGGAAAACGTCAATGTGTATGTCAGTGTAGTACTATTTTCTAGGAGAGGGGGCCGACGAATTGCGCTTTTTCCGAACGAATTGCTCCTTTTCGATTTGTTGTATCTGGAGAAGCCATTTTTACTGAAAGAGTCACTATGAATTGAAATAAATTCACCATCAATTCAGTGAAACCATCTTTACTGAAAGAATCACTATGAATTCTAATAAATTCACCATGAATTCAGTGAAATGAATCACTATGAATTGAAATAATTTCACAATCATTTCAGTGAAACCGTGAATCACTATGAATTGAAATAAATTCACCATCAATTCAGTGAAACCATCTTTACTGAAAGAGTCACTATGAAATGAAATAAAATCACCATCAATTCAGTGAAACCATCTTTACTGAAAGAGTCACTATGAAATGAAATAAATTCACCATCAATTCAATTCAATTCAGTGAAACCATCTTTACTGAAAGAGTCACTATGAATTGAAATAAATTCAGCATCAATTCAGTGAAACCATCTCTACTGAAATTCACTATGATTTTATTAAAATGATAGGTGTTTGATAAGGGTCACTTAAATAGCAGCATTTGGACTTTGACAGTTGTATGTTGCTTAAATTACAATTACAGGATCTCTCAATTTATCCATGCAATGCAATTCAGTATGATTTTATTAAAATTATAGGTATTTGATAAGGGTCAATTAAATAGCAGCATTTGGACTTTGACAGTTGCATATTGCTTAAATTACAATTACAGGATCTCCCAATTTATCCATGCAGTTACTGAAATGTCCCACCCTAAATTAAGATTCTAATGGGATAAATAATTTTTTTTTAATTTAACTAGATAAAGTAATTAATGATAAAATGCATTATTATGATACTATATTTTATAATTAAATTGTATTATATAAGTTAAAACTGTCTTTTCTTTGACAGTAGGACTTGTACTTTTTCTGTCTTTTCTTTGACAGTAGGACTTGTACTTTTTTGGAGGGAGAGTAATACTTAAACTTGTTTCTAATTGGTTAACAGTTTGTCTTATTGAAATTTGGGTTAAAAGGAAATCAATTATCGATCCAAAACAATTTACTCTTGGTTCTTGAACATTTTTGTCCATTTCTGATATCATCAAAATTGGGATACAACGTGAAATCACAGTTTCTTGTTGCTTAAAATCCATTATTAAATACATAAATGAATTCAGCTTTCTAAAAAAACTCTTAGATCACACTGATTATGCAGATTTAACAACTAAAATCTGCAATTCAAACAACTTATAATTGGATGAACCTTTTGAATAAATCTCATCACCAGTAAATCATTTTAAACCTAAATAATTATAATAAATTAAAATGCATTCATATGTATTTAAAAAAAAATTGTCCTCTCACTGGTGTAGACCTATTAGCAGTGTAAATGGAAGGAAATATGTAAAGGAGGTCTCAAATTCAATTCTCACCCAAATTTACTTGTGCTCCATGCTTGCTGGCTGTGTAGATTCCCCCATATTATATATATATATATATATATATATATATATATATATATATATTCTCATTAAAAATTAACAACTAAGAATTATAAAATTGATTAAATGACACATTTTAATTGTATAAATAAATTTAATGCTATCAAACAATACAACCTTGATTTTCCACAATAACTTAGATATTTTGATTTAAAAAATAAATTCTTCAAAAACCTGCATCCAAATTATACAATCCATTCCAAAAAAAATTAGTTTTTTCATCACAATCTATTCAATAAAAAAAATTATTTTTCCATCCATATTACACAATCTATTCATTACAAGTTCATCCAGCAAAAGTTATTGTTGCCTGATGGGTAAGGGACCGTTGATCCGTTATCCTACTGCTTTCCTGCTAGCAGAGGGAATGCCCGAAACAGTCACTGCAGAAACTCAGGTATGTAGAGGAATGCGCAATTTTATTCCCTATATAAGCCATTCAAACTCCAAAGCAATTCAAATAAAAAGTAGTTGCAGTCCAAAACTTTGGTTCTCTGGATCTGTGATACCATGTGGAAAAAGGTTGCAGATGGGATTGATGGCAGAGTGCAGTGGAAAAATACCAAATAGGCTTCTTTGCAGGGTATGGTAGGATGAATTAGACAATGATAGGCGCCTTGAAAGTGTCGATTCTTAAGGTTTGCCTCTCTGCCGACATGGGTTGCCTGACATGGGACTTACAGGTATTAACCGGTCAACCAGAACCCAAGTTTCAATGTTGAATGAATTGCCATTCAAGTAAACGTGGCCATCAATCCGTATATATATGTAGACAGGAGTTGAAACGTCCTTACTCGTTCTCAGGCGAATCACATGCTACAATTACCTCAATTACCTAGACCTGGAAAGCTACTGAAAATTCCAAAACGGTGTACATGAAACGACGTGGATATTTTCGTACTAAAACCGTATATCAGTCAACCAGTGACCAACGAAACGAAACCAGACAACGTAGCCTTCCTTTTCTTTTTTAAACCATTTTCTCCTGATCCAACGAAATCAATTCAAACATTTCAGTTTACATCCAACGACGGTTAACAAAAATGGAGGAAAAACATTTAATTGTTTACAATGTTGATTCGTGTAGGTTATTTTATCGATTTCTCATCAGTATAGGTTATTTTGTCGATTTCTCATCAGTATAGGTTATTTTGTAGCTTTTTTCTTTTTACATAAGGATTATGATATATTGGAGTTTCTACATGCAGAAAGTTAAAGGTTCTACGAAATGATAATTTTTTATGGAGATATTTGTCCTAAACTCTGCTAGAAATTGGGGAGTTTTTCAGCATGCTGAATCCATTTTTGAATGCTAAATTTATTTTTGCATTCAGAAATGGATTTTGAACAACAAAAAATAGTGATTCGTATAAATTTATATCTTCTGATTCCGGTGAAAAAAGCCATTTAGTAAAACAACTAGCCAACACCTTTCTACATTGTTCTCAATCACTTTTTTTTATCATAGGAATTGGTAATTTGTAGGATTAAACTGGGTTACTATGACTATAATCCAAGGGTATATCCAACAATAGGCAAGCCATATATATCAAACCCTTCCGACTTAGCAAGGGTCGAGGTGTCCCTAAGTCCATGGGAGTGGACCTCTCAGGGGGCGCCCTTGAGCATCCCATACCACCCAAGGAGTCTAGTCGTCGAGCGACATCGACATGACCTCGTGTGTTGGGCTTAACCAACAACCCGCTTGAATCATCGAGAATACGCCTCTCCATCATGCCTTGACAAACCTAACCAAGCATGCTTATTACAATTGTGGAAGTTCAAATTCTCATTTCACCACAGGCCATTCTACACCATCGCCACCGAACCATCACCACCTACGCATGCCTTCCCCCAAGCCAAGCATACTCACAACCGACTGCCCAACATGCAACCGTGCTATCATCCATCTAGACTAACCCGTGATAGTCACCGAAGATCATGCCCCTTCACGTAAGGCGTCCACATACCTTTAACGCACATACCATTGAGGTCGTCTTGCCATAGACGATACACAATCTACCACATTGCCAAGTCGCACCATCCCCGCTGAGAAACCAAACATAACGCCTCGTCGATTGGGCGCCCATCCTACTCGACAAGACATCCTCCTTGTTCCTCCTAGCGTTTCTGCTAGTACACCATCCTAACCGGCTCATAGCTACACCCACGAGTCGGTCACCAAGACTACCAAAATTGGAAACTCATCGTGCAACTCGCCAAGCATGCTTAGTGCGCTCGCTCAAGGACTCACCGTGCATCTTGACGAGTCGGTCCGACTCGCCCTTAGTCGCCCAAAACCAAACGTGCACTTAGCCATCTTATCGACCAATCACAGCGTGCGCCCAAGCTCAACATTGAAGTATAACAAGACCTTATTAGTTATCTTTCTAACCTTATTAGAAGAAACAACATATTCATATTATATTAATAAAAGGTATCATTTTCTTGTGGTTATCATTATTAACATAATGATCATGATATATTTGTATAAAGAGGTATTTAAAAGTCTTAAAATAATTTCAAGATGTATAGATTTGAGGTATATTACCACTTATTGATGGACATTTTTTAAGAAAACTTGTGAAAGAAAATCTTTAGGAAACTTGATTCAAAATTAAAGAATTATATTAAAGCTTATATAAGGTTATAGGCTATTTATCGTAATTAATGTAAAATTATTTTTTTTTAAAATATTTATATCCTAATTTTTTTTAAATACATCATAAACTTTTTAAAATACTTGTAAAATCAATACTTTATAATAACATAAAATAAAGAATTATAAATTGTTTATTATTTTTAATTTATGAAAGAAATGTGTTTTTTTTACTTATGGACTGAAGTTTATATTTAATATAAAAACAAAGAATTCTAAATTTATTTATTATTTTTAATAAAAAAGTTATCTGTAAAGAGAATTTTTTTGGTTGAAGAATATAATTTAGGAAAGGAATGTGTTTTTTTACTTTATGGACTGAAGTTTATATTTAATATAAAAACAAAGAATTCTAAATTTATTTATTGTTTTTAATAATAAAAAAATTATGTAGGAAGAGAATGTGTCTTTTTGGGTGAAGTATATAATTTAAATATAGTAGATTCTCTTTTTAATATTAGAATTTAACTTGTTACTTTTACATTTATCTTGAAAGCTCTCTTTAGTGTTCGACTTTCACTGTAATTTTTGTGAGTAATTTAAATTTAATATTTTTATGGATTTTAAATTAATTATAACATAATATAATATATAATAATAAGAATATATAATAATAATAATATATAATAATAAGAATGATATATTATTTTTGTGATTAAATTTACATTTTAATATTTTTATTAGGAGAAATGTTCATGTAAAAAAAATGTATTTAAAATAATAATAAAAATAATAATAATAATTTAAGTAGGTTATATATATATAATCTAGAATATTAAAATTATCTAGTTGTTTTGATAAGTATAAAGAAAAAAAAAGCATTGTTAAAGAACAAACTCAAACTTTGGGTTGGTAAATTCCTAAAATAAGAGTGGGCGTAATGTGCCTAATGGTTAAGAGCATGTATTTCCTCCTAAAAAGTCACAAGTTCAAATCCAAAGGGGATAAAGTATGTATACCTGTCCAACTTAACCCAGATTATATATAT
>JASDQU010108171.1:38226-48888 GCA_032191745.1 Picea mariana | reverse complement strand
TCTACTTCTGAATTATAACTTCTGTAGATGTGCTGAAATCTGATAGACTGAAACCTTTTAATTAAGACTTTGATTCTAGATTTCCATCCTAAAAACAAAATTGTCACTTGTGAAAGTTGGGCCAAGTCCATTTATCCCCAGTGAAAGTTTACGTGCATACCATCCAACAAAAAATGTTATACTCACTGCTGATTGACCACTTAATTATAATAGATTATGCTGCCTTCTTTAATTATATATATAATCCATAAAATTATATTTCAAATTATACTTGGAAAGATGTCAGGTTGAGATGATTCTATGTTAATTATAGTTCACTATTGAAAGTTTTTATAATTTTTTTCAATTTGAATAATTTCTAATCTAAATATTAGATATTTTGAATTTTTTTGACTGTGTTTTTAGATTAGTTTTGTTTAACTCACTATAAATTTAAAAGAAGTGATAAAATTGCATATATCAGTTGTTGAGATTGCACAATCCAAATAAGTTGTTGAGATTGCACAATTCAAATAGGTCAGGGTTTTTTTAGAGAGCTGGATCTATCTATACATTCAAAACTACCATTTAAATAATAAAAAATAATAATTTCACCAACAATTGGATTATCTGAATCCGATAATAATAAACAGAAAAAATAAAAAAAAAATAAGGTTCACTACCTTACAGAACCGGGTCAACTTGATCGATCAAATGCACATGCTTCTGGTTTAATTGCTTCAAAAACAGGTGCTGCCTTCACACGGTCAACAGGGTCAACTAGGTGCTCAGCAACTGCCTTTGCCTTAGCCTTCGATTATGGAGATTAACAGTTCGGTTTTAGAGTGATGTTAAAAGTGATAAGGTTAGAAAAGCATTTATGGTAAGTAACACACAATTGAACAGTTTAAACAAAATGAAACAATTTAACAAGTCGCCATTTTATAACATATCCTCCACACACAATCAACTGCCGACAGCTTTTCTGAGAAGGTTGAAAAGAGGCATTAGTAGAAGGCATTGGCTAACTGTTTTACGAAACGGTTTTTTTTTGCCGAAATTTTGTGATATAAAATTATATGGATCACTATTTTTGGTTGTTCAAAATCTATTTTTAAATGTAGAAATGAATTCAGCATGTTGAAAAACTCTCAGAGCATTTGAAATCTACAAAAATAGTTACTTAATTCTAAGAGTCCAACAATTTCTGACCTGATTTCTAACAAATATCCCCAAAAAAAATTTTCATTCTTTAAAATCTTTAACCACTTAGTATAGTAGAAACCAGCCAATAGCTTTTGATGCTCTTTTTCAATTTGGTCAATTTGGAAACAGGAAAGGGATTCAATCCTGGTAAGAAATGGAATAGAATTTAGCGATAAAAAATTGCGATTCTGACAATAAAAGCTGGTTGCTAACTTGCAACGCGAATAACTTATTCCATTCGATTGGGTGTACTAATGATTAACAATGGGCCCAGCGGTTCTGTGGTGTGAACAGAATGCACTCTACGCAGTGTAGATTTAATGAAATGAAGTGCAGGAATCCGGCGGCTCAGTCTTGAGGGAGGACCGCCGCATGTCAGGCGAAGCGATGACATTTGGCATTTCGCATGCATACTGATACATCGCATTCTCATTTTTCTGTCGATGACTTTGGGCGTTCCCGGTGGGCCTGCGCCTGGCGGTTGGCCTCAGGCGAGCTCGCCTTCTCCATGGCCAGATGCTCTGGCAGTAGCGGACACTACTTGTACTGGATTGCATTTATTATGAAGTCCCCAAGATTCTCTTCTTCATACAATTCTAACCCCAGCGAACGGATTGGCCGTTTAAAGTCGCCTATTTCATCGAGTTTTCTGTCGGTTCCTTGGTCTCCTGTCAGCTCAGTCATTTTATGGCATTTTTTTTTGACCAAAGGACATTGCAAGGACGGAGCTTTCATGCTCAAATATATGACATTGCCAGGACGGAGCTTTCATGCTCAAATATTTTATTATTGTCACTCTCAGTACTAAACACTAAATGTATTTAGTTTTATCTATGAGATAAATGTTTGCGGTAGTCTAACTGTTTTACTTTTGGGTTTATGGTAGTGTTGTAAATTTCTATGATATATTGGAGATATTTCGAAATATTCATTCATTTTTTTTTAGATATTTTTATATTTTTTTGTTATTATGTCGAAAGGCGTATACTTATTGATAATGGGCAGATTTAATAGGGGTTAGTGTTTAATAAGTTTTCTATGGACATGATTAAATATGGCTGGAATATTCTTAGTAGTCACACAAAATAAATCGCTGTGATTTCAATCATTAACTTCTTAGCTATTACTAGCACAGCCGCGACAACTTCCTAGCTATTACTAGCACAGCTGCTAAGTCGCGGCTGGTGAACGCCGAAAGGCGCTTACGGCTGTTAAAAGCCCAACGCCTAAACGACTGGCGACCGCGACTACTGGTGATGCCAACACAGAAATGAGGCCACCAAACATCAGCCAACAGAAATATGAAACACCTTAATATTTGTGCGAATATTTTAATATTTTTTTAATCAGGTAGAAGTGGCAATAAGTTAGTGAACAGAGTAATTTTTAAACATGATTAGGTAAATGTAAAAAAGTAAACATATAAACAGATGTCTTTATAACAGCTCTGAAGTTAATGGATGAAATCAGAGCCATTCATTTATTGTGACAACTAAGAATATTCTAGGCATATTTAATCTTGTCCATAGAAAACGTATTAAGAACTAAAAACCTATTAACTGTGCCCATTGTCAATAGGTGTACGCCTTTCTGCTTAATAAAGACATCTGTTTATGTGTTTACTTTTTTACATTTACCTAATCATATTTAAAAATTACTTTGATAGCTAACTGATTATCACGTAAGTGATTAACATAAATTAAAATATTAACACCAGATAAATGAAGCTCAACCGTATATTTGTTAATCAATAATAAAATTTAATATATTCTTTTAAGGATTTGTTTCATCTTATCAGCGTTTCGGCCAGCAGCTAGTATTATCTAAAAGTTACATTTGGATTTTGATCAATACTTTCTCCACATCACAATTACAACATTGTTTTATGGGGATATTTTCTGTTTAATTTTATTTGAAATTTTGTGTTAGAAATTTTTGGATCTGTAGATTTGAGTTGTTAATTTTGTTAATTTTTCGTGCCAAGGGATTTGTCAACATGTTGAATCCATTTCCGGAAATGCAAATTAACCAACAAAATTTGTGATTTCTTACAAATTTAAGTTGTAGATTCCTAAAAACATATCAAAATTTAAAACCTTAAAAAATACTAATTTTTATGTAAATATTATTTAGGCTAAAATTGTTTTTTGATTTTGAAATAAAATTCAAAATTATTTTATAATTGAATACAAATTAAGACCAACAAATTACTTCATAATAATAATAAATTTAAGTTATGAATGACCACCAATGATTGCTGTCTTTATTACCAAAATTATGATTGGTTTTGTGACTTTCAACCGAAAAAATATAATATCAATATTATGACCATGGTACTCACTTTTTAATTTCATAAATTTAATCATCTTAAAAAATAATATAAATTAAAAAAATATAATATCAATATTATGACAATTGTACTCACTTTTTAAATTCATAAATTTAATCATCTTAAAAAAATAATACTTAACTTTTTAAATTCATAAATTTAATCATCTTAAAAAAATAATACTTATGTAAAAAAATATAATATCAATATTTAACATTGGTGTTCACTCAACTTTGTAATTATTTATGTAAAAAATATAATATCAATATTTAACATTGGTGTTCACTCAACTTTGTAATTATTTTTTCAAGGAGTATCTAATTTTCAATCAAATAAGATAAAAACAATATCTCTAGGTAAATAAGATGTATATGATGTTTCATGGTAAAATATTAATAACACTACATAATCAAAGAGACACTTTTTTTAAGCAAATAGAAAAGAACTTCATTATAAGAACGGTACTTGAGTACAATTGGACCAAAAAAATACACACAAAAGAGTAAGGTGATATTGAGGATGAAATTCAGAGACTACTGGATAATACTCATCTAGACTTCATTTTAATACAAGAAACTTTGGTCTTTGAATAAAAGGCTAGATCATTCATGTGTGGCCTTCGGCCTTCATGTCTTACATATGCGGTAAATTCTGTCGGGACTTCGAGTGGACTCATGGTTGCTTGGGATCCTAAAAAAATTGTTCTGGTACCTTATATTTTTGCTGATGGCATATTATGTACAGGTCAAGACATTGCAAATAAGAGGAAGATGTTAATTCTAAATACATATGGCCTGTGCATGGAGAGGAGGATCTTTTGGAACGCGGTAGAGGAAAACGACATTCTGTCACACAAAAATCTAATCATAGCTGGTGACTTGAATTTCACGGTTTCTTCTAGTGAAATATGGGGAGGATCGACACAGACCGAGCCATTATTTGATTATTTTAAGGCTCTTTTCCAAAACAACCATATGGTCGATGTTCATCCGGACACTATCGTCCCTACCTGGAGAAATGGCTGCCAAGGAACTATCGCAATAACAAAGCGTTTGGACAGATTCTATGTATCAGAGGAGCTTCTATCAGAGGTTAGTATACACAGCTCATGGGTGGAATATCCCTTCGTTTCCGATCATGCCCCTATTCTATTACAATTAGAGATCGAGCCTAAATACAGACCATACCCCTTCAAACTAAATCCACAATGGCTATCAGATTTAGACTACATTTCCCTTGCACAAAAGATTTGGTTAGATCCACGGTATCTTACGGAAGGAGGCAAACAATGCAACATATTCTGGAAACTTAAGGATTTAAAAAATAGTACCAAGCAGTGGATCAAGGAAAATAACATGATATCTCAACAAAAAATGATACAGTTGGAATCTGACATTAATGAAATTCTAAGTCTTTGGGTCAGTGGTGAATTAACAGTTGATAATGAAAAGTTATTAATTTGTTTGGAGCAGGAGAAAAATAATCTCCTTAGAGTAAAGGAAGAACTATGGAGGCAGCGCAACAGAGCTATATGTATTAAGGGAGGTGATCAGAACATGAAGTTCTTTCACCAGTACGCCAATTATGGGAGAAATAGAAAACACATTTGGGAAATTGAAGACTCCTTGGGTCGCCTTCACACTGGCCAGGAGAACATTAAAACAAAGGTAGTGAGATATTTTAGCAATTTCTTCAAAGTACAAGATCAACTTTTATCCATAGAACAGTGCAAACTTGCAAGACTCTTTTCACACATGGTTACAGATTTAGATGCAAATGCTCTAGCCCGTCCTGTCAACATAGATGAATTAAAAGATGTGCTACACTCCTTTAAGAAGGACAAGAGTCCAGGTCCAGACGGATGGACCATGGAGTTCTTCACCATTTTTTTTGATCTGGTGGGGAATGATCTGTTGGATATGTTGGAGGAAACTAGAACAAGTGATCAGGTAATCAATGGTATAAACTCTACATTTATTGCACTGATTCCAAAGTCAAACAAACAGACAACCTTCAACGACTACATGCCCATCTCCGTTTGCAATCTTATATACAAAGTTATATAAAAAATTATTGCAAATCACATCAAGCCCATACTATCCAGATACATCTCAAAAGAACAGCTTGGATTCCTAAAAGGTCGTCAGATACAGGACGCCATTGGCACAACACATGAATGTCTTCATAGTATGAAGAAGAAGAATATTAAATCCATTATCCTAAAGCTTGACTTACAAAAATCTTATGACTGTATCGACTGTGATACCTTGCGTTTGATTTTATTACAAACATGCTTTGATGTACATTTCTCCAACTGGATAATGAGTTGTGTATCCTCCTCCTCCTTCACAATTCTAGTAAATGAGGAAGCGACTGATTTCTTCAGGAGCGCCCAGGGATTATGACAGGGATGTCCTCTTTTCCAGTTATTATTCATCTTGGTTTTAGAAGGTCTTAGTTTGCTTTTAAAAGATAGCATGGCAGCCAGGAAGATCACAGGTATTAAAGTTTTCAGGTTGATAAGGATAATACACATCTTATTTGTAGATGATATACTATTAATGAAAAACGCATCCTTAACTGAATGGAAAGAAATTGAAGACTCAATAAAAATTTTCTGCAAAGCGTCTGGGTTAAAGGTTAATATACAAAAATCCACAACACTATTTGTCGGTTTATCGGATGCTGATTTAGTTCCTTTTAGGAACATTCTTCCATACAGTTTTGTTCCGCTCTCCATAGGTTTCAGATATCTTGGTTTCTATTTGTTGACGGGTCCCCAAAGAAAATCATATTGGAATTGGCTGCTAACAAAATTGGAAAACAAAATCGATCTCTGGTGCAATAGATGGTTGTCCCTGGGTTGATGATACATTTTAGTCAAATCAACTCTAGAAAGTTTGCCAGTTTACTTGATGTCCCTGGCGATCATCCCTTGTTCTATTTTAAATAAGATTAAGAACCTCATGTATAACTTCCTCTGGCAAGGGAACAATAACCTTCCTCATCTACATCTATGCAGGTGGATGTCTCTGGCAAAACCAAAGAGTCATGGAGGCTAGGGCTTTCAGAATATTTTTCTCTTTAGTAAGTCTTTGGATGCAAACACACTATGGAGGGTTCTTATGGGAGTTGGCATCTAGAATGACGTCATAAAGGACAAGTATCTATCATCGACCACAATCATAAATTGGTACAGGTCTCCTACCTTCTCCCCGACGTCAATTTCCAAGATCTGGGGCGGTTTACTAAAATAAATACACTTGATTACACATTGGCTTAGCTGGCATCCAGGTTCTGTCCATCTAGTGGTGGTTGGAATTGATAAAATTATGGGGCTGGAGGACAACTCTTTCCTCTCGCCAGAATTGATTACAATTTTAAAACAAAAGAATATCATCGTTCTCTCACAGGCATGGAAAAACGAGGAAAGATTCGGGCTTTCTCCCACCTGGTACAATCATTCTGACTTGGACCTCTCTGGACTGCTAGCTATAGAGTGGGATCACTACATAAATGCACTTGTCAGTTCCAGTGTATCCATTGGAAATGACAACGATAATTTGATGTGGACGGGAGGAGACCACTCCGGAATATTGACATCAAAAAATGTATACATGGATTATATTTTCACTCAGGATAGAAACTTAATAAAAGGGTGGAGGCGTGGTATATGGAAATGGGAAATTCAACTAAAAATAAAATTATTTACTTGGATGACTATTGAGGGGAAGCTACACACTTGGGAGAATCTTTAGAGGAAAGAATGGGAAGGCCCAGGTCGCTGCTCACTATGCAAATGTTCCACTGAAGACATAAATCATTTATTTATCTCATGCTATTTCACCCTCTCTATATGGAAAAGGTTAAAAACTCTACTACACTTGAAGGATATTTGGAAGGGCGCCTCTATTATGGATTGTTATCATCATTGGACAACGGAAAAATCTAACATTCCCTACCTTCTGGCCCTCTCCTGTTGGTTTCTATGGTTGGAGAGAAACACAACAATATTTGAAAACACTCCTCCATCCGACACTCGAGTTTTCATTAAAATTCTGAGCGCTCTTCAGTGGCAGTCGGGCATTCAAGAGTCTCCACATTCTCGTCAAAGTGAATTTACATACCATGATGGGTTCACCGTAGCATGTTTCGATGGGGAAGCCAACGCAGATGGGAACCTTTGTGGCACAGGGGGGTTTATTAAATCCCATGGATCCAGGGTTATCAGATGGATTTTGAATTGTGGACATGGTACAAACACTAAAGCTGAACTAATGGGAGTCTGGGCAACACTGACTATCGCTCATCACCTTGCATATACCAAATTGCAGATCCTTGGCGATTCAAAGGTGGTTATTGAAGGGCTAAAAAAAAAAAAAGGAAAATTACAAACTTGCGCCATTAAGGGATGGAAGGTTAAAGCATTGGGCCTAGTAAAAATGTTTTAGGATATAAGCTTCCAACATTATATACATGACACACAACATAGAGGCAGACATATTAACAAAGAAATCCTTTATGGAACCGAAAGGCAAGATCTCCTTTTACAGCTGGGAAAATGGCATTGAGGGCCATAGAGAATACATCTCCCTCTCCTAATCGGGCCTATGTAAAGGTCATGAAAGCTACATGTTGTATGTATTGTTTTTTTTGAGACTATTATCTTGGTTTTTGTATTTTGGGGCCACTTTGGCTATAGTTCTTTGTGATGCAGTTATTGGTCACAATGAACAAGTAATGTGATCTTCGAGATGTTAAGTTATATTTACTAATATAATGGAGAAATTTTCTTTTTGAAATAAAAAGGATGAAATGTTAATTCACAATGAAGAAGATATAAAAGATAAAAACTTCATAAATTTTTCATATCAAATAATAAAAAGATCAAATATACTAAAAAAAAACCTAACTTAGATATGGTTTTAAAGTGCATAGTGTGTATATATTTTTCAATTAAATTGAACATAATATGTATATATCCAAAACATATTTCCAGTGCCAAATTATTTCTTGTTTTTCAACTAAATTGAGCATAATATGTATATATCCCAAACCATATTACCAATGCCAAATTATCTCTTGTTGAATGTTCTCATAACACAAAATATTATATTTACATTGAAGAGGTAAAATTGATTACCAAGAAACAACAATACTATATATTATATAACATACACATATGTATATATCCAAAACATATTTCCAGTGCCAAATTATTTCTTGTTTTTCAACTAAATTGAGCATAATATGTATATATCCCAAACCATATTACCAATGCCAAATTATCTCTTGTTGAATGTTCTCATAACACAAAATATTATATTTACATTGAAAAGGTAAAATTGATTACCAAGAAACAACAATACATGAAGACAACAACTACATAGGCGCTAGAATTGAGAGGTTCAGGTCGAATAACACTTTGAATAGGGATGAGGGACTAAAGTTAAGTGACTCGTCGAACCAATTCAAAGTATAGTAGGGTTTGTTGATTCGTAAAAAGAAAGTTTGTTTAGAAAAGTGAGACAACTTTATCACAATTCAAAGTATAGTAGGGTTTGTTGATTCATAAAAAAAAAAGTTTGTTGAAAAGAGTGAGACAACTTTATCACAATCTTGGCATTGCAATCTATATAAAGTATAGTAGGGTTTGTTGATTCATAAAAAAAAAAAGTTTGTTGAAAAGAGTGAGACAACTTTATCACAATCTTGGCATTGCAATCTATATGATGAAAGGACTCACATTTCAATTATTTTATATATTGTTTATGTCACTTTGTAATAAGGAATAAGGATATGTAACTTTTTTTCCAAGTATATAATAATAATAATAATAAAGTATATCATATATGATGAAGGGTGAATTTATGAAGATGGGTTATATATTTATTTATTTTTGCATGCAAAATGACATTTTTATTTGTTGTTCAATTTTTAATGACCATAACTTATATCTACATTTCAAGTTTCAATTTTTAGAAAAAAGATGATTAGAAAATTTTGTTAGCATTGTTTTTGTTATTTTTGTGAATTTTTATCAACATTAAATGGGTCAATTTGGCATTTTTGTGAGAGTATGTCCTTAAAAAATGTAGGATGGATAATGAAGAATGTTTGTGGATGACATTATTTTCAATATACAATATTTCTATTTGGGGGGTGTCACATGGATTGTACTATCACTTTAATAATTTTTTTATTACTTGTTGGATAAAAAAATTATTATTTAATTTGGACGAATTAAAAAACATTACGCAAAAATATGCATCCCATTTTTCCTTACATTCTAACTATAAATAAAAAATATATAAAACTACACTTTTGAAGAGGACAATAGAAGATTGTGCATATATATTTTTACAATGATTTTGGTTATGTATTTTCAAAGATATTGAATTTTCATTTTGTTAATTTGTAACTAGATTAAAGTGAAATATACATAAGTTTTGGAAGACATGATGAAGAACACGAAGATTGGTGAAATGATTCAAAGCCCAAAACATCATTTTTACATATTATTCACATGATAGTACTGTTAAATTATGAGCTTGATTTCTTATGTGGATTAATTCTGTTATTTTCTTCAACACTTTAATTCCAGCTTAATACACTTCAACAATACCAAATCATAACCGAATAGCAATAACTATGTAGATATGTAAGCATGCACATCAACAACACATATACCCTGGGGAAACCTTGTACAGGGAGAAAAACCTTAGCGAACGATATTCATTTATTGCATTAATAATGTAAGATCACTTACAAATATCCACCATGAATGTTCTACTCTTAAAGAGCTTGCCAAGATGACTCTGACTTGACAAAGACCTAAGAGACCTTGCTGAAATACACCTCTGATATGTTGCTTCAATTGCTGATATACAACACTGATATGCTGCTGATATACGCCTCTGATATGCAACCTCTATTGCTGATATACAACACAGATATTCTTCTTTGGTATGTTTCCTCTTTATCACTGATATGCTCCTCTATTGCTTCACCCTTAACCTGCATATCAAACTGCGTTGAAGAGAGGGGTTGACCTCTGCTTATATAGGCTGAAGAGGAGAAGAGGAGATACTCGAAATAATAACTTGTTTGCATTCTTTAATCATAACTCAGCTTCATATTTTAGTTCG
>JASDQU010108171.1:17042-27496 GCA_032191745.1 Picea mariana | reverse complement strand
GGCCCATATGGCCTCTCATTGGAGAATGACTGTCGATGCTGCCAAATTTAACAAGTACAACATATAGTGCATTCCTCTAATAACCACCTTTAATGGTCCACACAACTAAAAATATGTTACTTAGGACAATGAATATATTTCAAGATAACATAAGGTGGTTTAGGACTTAATGATTAGGAGAAAAATTGCTAACAATCCCCCTCCTAATCGTAAATCCATACAAGGGTATTATATATTCAACAAAGACTAGTGCAAAAATGATAATATATTCCAATCTTCAATCCAATACTCATGGTCTAAAACCTCATCAGTGTTGATGAATATCTTCCTGTAAAACTGCCAAAAATGGATTCTAAAAACCAAATATAGAAAACTCAATGCACAACAAATGAGCTAGATAAAAATTAAGTGTTCACTGATGTGAACTCAAAACGGAAGAGAGAAAATCTTGATGAGAAGTGAATTGACTACAAATCCAGCACATCACAAATCCTAAAAATGCTCAATAGTCCAATGTGCCAAGTGAATATGAAAAAGAATCATTTGTCTTCTACAAAGTCCAAAGACCATATCTATAAAGTTTGAAGACTATGAAGTGAACAAATATCTTCACAAAACTACTCTCGAAAAATGACACATAAAAAACTATCAATAATCCAGCCGACAGAAAATAGTGTCAATCAATATCCCAATCATGTATCCTGTAAAAACTATGTCTGATTTGAGAATGAGTTACCAAAATCCTCCCAAAATATACTGTGAAGTAAACTAGGTGAACCATTGGTACTACTCCAAATCCTGAAACCAAAGTGTCGATCATGCGGAAAATCACACAAGTCATAAATCTACAAGTGACTAAATCCTCAAATTTCAAAATGTGGCAAACCATTCATTCATGAATCCTCAAATGTCAAAATATGAAAAACCATCCATCCATACCAATACCCTGGAAATCCAATCCAAAACTCTATGTGAGTGATCCATGTCAACATCATCAAATCCCGAATCCATCATGAATCTGTCATCCAATCTTAAATCAATCATCAATCTATCATAATCCTAAAAAATCCAAAGTAAAATCTTCAATCCAACATCCTAAAGAAATCACATTTCTTCAAATCAAAAGTAGACTTTAAACTTGATATCTAACAACCATTATCAATATCTTCCCCCTATTAACTAAAATGTGAGAAGTCCTAGGACCTGTAAATTACCAATATTAATATACCCCCTTGAAAGTGGAAAATAATAACCACGTTGTCTTTGAGAGGTGTTTGAAGACTTGGTCTTCAACTCAAAAGACTATATCAAGTGAGCCTCGATCATGCCCTAAAATCATCAATTTCTAAACCAAAACATTCTTGTCCATTTGTGGATGAAATCTCTCTTAGTAAACATGTTTGCACCTGTGTATGAAACCAATGATAATACTGCTCCAATAACGTAGCTTCCCAAACCCAATTCCAAGTAGCTAACCATATGAAATGCATTTGTTTCTCATTAGTCTTTAATCACTTTCATCACCTTTCTGAAAGGTGATTTTTCTTCCCATAGAAACTACAATGGGTAAGATAAGCCATGCAACTCTCTATTTCCAACTCAATGATAGTTTTGGAACTAATTAAGGACTTCATCCAACTCATCCAAATTATCATAATCAATTGTATCATCCTCATTCACATCATCATCATCCTTATCCTCTTGTTCCTAATCATGATCCTCAAGTTTAAGTACTTCATCCAACTTATCAATGTCAACAATGTGCCTCTACAAATAGTCATCAAGAATCCTTGGGTCTCACATATGCAAAAGGTTTGGAGTAGTTAGGAATGTGAAAGAATTCAAACTTGTTCTTTTTATATCCTAAGACAAATTTGTTTATTTTGAACTGCAACTCTTCCCAAGGTCTGATAATTTTATCTTTATTCTCAAACTTATACTTAGTTTCTTTAGCCAGTTAACCCATGTCATTTGTAACTGTATGTTGTTTGAGATATTCTTATTCATTGTTAGCAACATAATTCATTATTGGATTAGCTGTTGAAGTAATATGGGTTCAAAATGTTGATGTTGAAGAAGTTGTAATTCATGATTTATCAACCTATTATGAGTTTTGAGAATATCAACCTTTATTCATAACGTGCAAATAAATGGTCACATCATTAAGTGAAGGTTTTATTATTTGAATAGTTGTTCCTTGTGTAGTATTGATTAAAGTATGGAGAACATTGAACAAGTCTTTAATTCTGGACATCCTGATAAGATCATCTCAATGCCAAAAACAATGTGCCACAACAAAAAAATTCCAAGTGCCGGAAGCAAAAACTCTAGGTGTAGTGTTGCATGCTCCAAGAATTTCAATCAAAGGCCAAAAAGTCACAAAGACAAATACTGACCAATCAAGGACATCATATAAATACCTTCATCATCACACACTTTATCTCCCTATTAAATTTTGGGTTAGTTCAAATGACTTCAAATACATTTCCAAATTAAGGCAAACATGCAAAATTGTTTAAATTTCAATACTTCATAAGGGTTTCTTGAAACTCCACTCCAAACTAAGATTCCTAAAGACTCAATGAGAGACTCAAACTTTAGAATTAGAATCAAAGAATTGATGTGAAAGACATCCAAAGAGTTTACAAATGAAATATTGCAGATGATCTTATAATGCAGGATACGTGAGAGTTGTGAGCAAATTTGTTTTCAAGCCAAAATGGTGGCTTTCCTTTTCTTGTCTCATGGAAATTATATTGCTTTATTCATATTCTTGTCTTATTAGTCCCTGCCGTAGGCATAGAGGGACTATAGCGATCGATAAGTTGTTGACTACATATTAGTTTGTCCTTTGACCAGAAATATTTGCATAATACCTATTGTTGGAGCTAGGGAATTAAAAGCATATATTTTTATATAATAAAAAGTACCATATATGTACTGATCTGATTGGATAATTGGAGGTGTTATTTACGGCTTCACTATTCCCAATGTTTTATATGGCAACATATCCAAACTTTTTCTCATATACAGTCTTTTTGAATCATATATTTTTCCTGTATATTGCTTGTAACTGAATTAATGTTAGCATTAATTCGAATGTTTGTATTAACATTTTCTGCTAGTTGAATATATTCGAAAGTTTTGATATGTACTAAGCATATTGAACTGTTTTGATATCCAAGCTTTATAGTGATTGAGAATTCCAAATTTTATAATGTCCTTGCCGGATGTATTTTTGTTGAAATGTATTGACACATTTTTCGAGATGCCTCAATAGGCCTGACATCTTAAATGTTTACATGAGGCGACGTCCTCCAATAGGCCTGAAAACTTAAATGTTTTCATACCGCGAGGTCCTTAGACAACCTGACAACCTTAAATGTTTATGTAAATACGCTTCTCGGAGTACATTTTTCCTCAAAATTTTCCATACAGTTATAGTGAATTTGCACAGTCTTGTTTGTCCACTGCCAGTTCAACAACCATTGTATGTTTCATCCTTCTTCTACCTTTGCAATGCAATTTCGTTATCGTTGAAGCTACATACATTGTTTACTGGTTCCGTGAGTGCTTCTTCTTCGCTGGTTTCTCGGTTGCTGCTTATTGTTGTTTCATTCACGAGTCTACCTGCGCTTTTGCATTTCAATGTTTTAGAGTAAGTTTTGATGCCATAGTTTCATTTTCTATTCCTTGTTTTTTGTTTAATGTTTGCAGTCTATAAGTAAGAATGTTTTCTTATATGTAGTGGCATGTTCCTCGTATGTTTCTAGTTCCTTATGTTCTTGGGTTGCAGTTTCGTAATCGTTGGATATACATATGTTGTTTGCTGGCTCTGTGGTTCTTGTTGGTTCGTTGGTTCATGGGTTGCTGGTTCTGTTTGTTTGGCACATGTTTACTCTTTGGGGCCCTGGGGGTGCAGTTCGGCCTATTCGTGCTTTCTCGCTGTCACGTGCTTTCTGTTTTCTTTTTCTTGATTCAGCCTTGTAGGGTTAGGGGTCCAACGACGGTGGTTGGAGCTTTTCATTTTTCTTTTTCTTTTGGATTATTATTGTTTTTTTGGGCGCTTTATGGTGTTCGGCCCCTGCACCCAGGAGTCGACATGCAGTTGTGTTATTTTCCCTATTTGCTGAGGTCGATATATGTTATTTTGTGAGATTTTGCTGGTGCTTCAGTACTGACATGAAAGAAAATAGTTGCATGCAAAATTGTTCGAGGATTACATGTGAAATTGCAATATCCACTGTTTTTTTGTTAGAATAAAGCATATGCAGGCTACATTTATAGACCATGTATGGTCAGATGTGTCGATATGACATTACATGTTCTTTCTCCTCTACACAGACTGGTTTGCGCATGATACAATTTGTGTTGTGCTTGAGGTATGATATGTACAACACATATTCTGTAAGATTATATTTGGATGTTTGGAAGCATGTCTGGGTAGTTTGCCATGGAAAACCAAAAACTTGTATCATGGGCACAATAGTCTGTGTAGAGGATAAAGAACATGTATTTCCATCGGTGGAAGAATATCTGAATAATTTGCCATGGAAAACCAGAAATCGTTTAGCTACGACCATGCAATTGTGTGATATTTTGTGGCTTGTAATATCTTTTGGGCAGGGAAAAAAAATTGCACGTTTACAGCCATGGATGGAGAAGCGCAAAGGTTCATGTTTCTGCCTATCTTCTAGAATGTTCATTGAGTCTATTTTACTCTATGTACATATTGCTTGTTCTCCAGTGCATACCAGCTTCCATTCATGTTCATTGCATTTTGTGCGTTCCCACATTCAAACAAACAAAATAGCTAGAGAAAACGAGGGAGTCTTGACTGCATCGATTGAAGAGGATATAGAAAGGTGCATGCTTGTACTGTTATTTCATATTGCGTTGTTTTGTATTTCATTTATGGTCTGTATATGTGTTCACCTAGTTTATTATATGTACATGTTGCGTTCCTTCCTACATGGTAAGTTATCTTCATTACATGCCTTTCTGCATACTAACTTGCTTCATGTCCGTTGTCTTTTTGCTGCATTGGTACATTTAGACAAACAAAATAGCTAGAGATGGCGATGGGCTCTTTAGCGGGTAAATAGACCTATTTCTCTTTCTTTTAGATGTCTTTCTTCATACTAACTTGCCTTCATGTCCATTGCATATTCGAGGTTTCTGCCTTGGAAAGAACAGGTTGCTTGGATAGGGAGATGAATTGTTATGTGCAACAACAAAGAGTTCTGTGGTACAATCTTCTAAAAGGTATAGCAAGTATGCTGGTAAATTAAATATACAAACCGGGTGGGGGCATATAATATTAGAATTGAAAACGATGGCCTAGCAACAATGGGCCTTTCTTCCCTCCCTATTTCTACTTTTTCCATTTTCTATTATCCCTTTTGTTTTCTAATTCATCTGCTTAGTGTGCTTTCCGAAAATGCCTTGGTGTGCCTGTTGGCAGACTAATCGTTTCACATCTGTGGTCACGATTCTACCTGATTCCATAGTTATCTACTTTCTTGATTGCGGGTGTCGGGCTGGCAGGTTGAAGATTGCTCCCCTAGCTTCCCGGGGTTCGCGATATACAAATTTTCCATGGTGCCCCGCCTTCACACCCTGTTTACTATCAAACATTTGTCCACTTAAAAAAAGCAGATGGATACAATTTTACGATTATTTGGTCCTTGTGATGAAAAATATACAATGCATGTGATTGTTTAGTCCTGATGTTCATCTGCACATGCTTGCATCAGAAAAAGTTGGACTTGTGACATGGGCATGAGCAGTCAGTCAGCCTAGACATCAGTAGACCGACAAGGCCAAAGGTAAAGATGCATACACTCTGCTCTTACTATATTTAATAAACAAATATCCTCGGGTATATATTCATCTATGGCATGGTGGATATGTTGATGTCATCTGCAATACATGGTTTGCAGCTTGTAAAAAGTATCAACAAGTACAAGTGAGACGTTGAATGTGCTGCATGTTCCGTAGAATAAGAGGTGTGGTTGCAAAACTATGGCTCCATAGTTCATCAAAGCTATGTGTGTACTTGTATATTTATGCCAGTGAAAGAAGAATATAGAAACAAAAAATTAATGCACACTATCATTCACTTTAGTTTTCCTGTTCAAAAATTGTCACCAGGTCTAGAGTTGTAACATCCAAAGTACTATCAATAGAGGGCTTGAACAGTCGCTGAACTGGACAAGTGTTCGTCGGGGACATAATGGTCGTCTATAGCACCTACTTGGACAAGGCAAACAAAAGTAGATCCATTATGCGTGCTGACATGACAAACAAGGAGGCCATGATGACAGTGACACTGACTGTTCCTCCACAACTTGTCCAGAAACACGCAGAAAAGATATTGTCGGGTAATGGGATATCCATTACAAATTTTAATATATTGTCCAAAATAGTATATGACCATGGTGATTGTGATCAAATTATTTTTCTCAACGAAACAAGCATTGTGGAAGAAATTTTCGTTGTTTTTTCAGAATATCGTTTCATCCCGGACTTGACTATCAGCTAGCTTGCACAGAGCACTGATATTTACCCAATCAGAACGATTGGCGCAGCTGTCACATTGGCGAGAAAACTTGGCTCGCAACACATTCTCCATATAGAGGATGGAGAGTTGGAAAACGACAAGGCAATGGTACCACTTTTCATATTCAGTTTTGTCCTTTACTTTCACATGTGCATGTATCTCGGGTAAGTTACACAAATATTACACTGTTCCATGTTGCAGCTACAATTATTCGATACGTATTCAAATTTGTTTTCGTCAATCGAACAACAATTGCATAAAGGGTAGATTCCACTTATGTTGTTCAAAAATATAACAAAGAAAAGGGATGTTAGAGAAAGGATCTTTCAGACAACCCAGACAATGTTTGTAATAGAGTTGTGAGAAGATATAGTAGAGGATATGAAGAAACTAGCTAGCTATATAATTGTTGTGCATATACATCCACAAAATCATCCTCACTTTGCTTATAGAAATAGCCTTCAAAAAATTTCTGCGGCCTGTTTAATTTTATTTTTTTAAGGGGGGGGGAGGTGCAGTTGTGTATTATATTGTTCAATGTATTAATTCCTATGATCAGGTTCCCAGGTTGAAGGTGTTTTAGTTACAACCAATGTGTACTCGACCCCCTTTGAACTTGTATGTGCAAAATGCAACTCTCCTGCTTCTACCTCTGCTTTGATAAGTGATGATACGATTGATTGTCTACGATGCAGTGAAAAATGTCCATATATATATGGACATTGTGTCAATTGTGTCATCCGAACCGTGGGAAACACAACCGTGCATTGTACGATTAGGCAGCCTCTATTACAAAATGTGCTTCCTAAGTTGGCAGAGTTGTCGTATGAAACGTATCTACAGAAAAATACAAGCAATGTCTACATGCTGCGGGAGCTTCAGATACACAACAAATTCACCTTAAATGAGGACAATGCAATTTTTCATATCGGCTGAAGAAGGGAAAAAAACAATATATCAAACTTTGGCAGGAAACGAAAATACCTCATGTGTCTCTGCAATATTTCTTGAACATCCAGATGAATGTTCGTCGAACTTGGCTAGTTGGGATTGCACGTGCATAAGATTGTTCGATCCAAAAAATGGGAAGCATGGAAACAAACCCCATATATCCCATGGCCCCGGTTATTTTCTACTGGGAACATATACCAGATGCAAGAGAAAACAAATGCGGTGACGTCTTTTCTTTGTATATCAAATTGTTTGGTGCAAAGGTCGATGGGTCCTGGTCTATGGAACCTTCTAGGAACTTGCTTGCAGTCTGTTTGAAGTTTGGTTGGTTCTTGGTTGTGTGCTTCGTCTCTCAATTTGTATACCGTGGAACTCCAACTATTGTTTGGAGGACACAAAACAATATAATTGAATTTTTTAGCCAGCTGGCCCATAGATCCGCCTGAAAATTTCTATGGCGCTGTGACACAAATGTAGTATGTGGCTTGTTTAGCAGATTACGTTGATCGATGAACTTGGGAAAATTTTTGTCCTGGAATTATTTGAAATCAACGAATATATACTGTGTGAAGTGAAATTGTGCTATCATATCAACAAGAGGCCCTTAAAATTCAAATTGGTCGTTGTTTTGGCATTTTTTCTTAATCGATGAACTCTGTAAAATTAATGTCCTGGAATAATTTGAAATGAATGAATATATACTGTGTGGAGTGCAATTGTGCTATCATATGAACAAGAGGCCCTTAAAATTCAAATTGTTCCTTGTTATTCTTGCGGTGATAGAATTAAAAAAAAAAACTTTCTTTTCTTTCCTTCATTTAAAAAAAAATAAGCGTTTTAACATCCTTTAATAATTTAATGTAATTCAATTGTACAATATCAATATTTAATATTAATAATTTAGTATTTGACAATAATGTTTTTAGATAAAGTTAGATAGGATGACCATCTGTAAACAATTTCAATCTTGAATCCACCAGTCGTGGGGTCCTGTGGATTTGTATGTCCCAGAACTCCGAGTGCTATTTGGAGGACACGAGACAATAGAAGTGCAATGTTGAGCCAACCAACCCACAAGTCTTCCTATCAATTTGTATATTGCGGGAGTCTGGGTGCTATTTGTAGGACACAGAACAATAGAGGCTCAATTTTGAGCCCGCCAAGTCGAGAAACCGCGATCCAAAAAGTGCCTAAGTATGGAATGAGGGATCCACATATGTTGTATAAAATATCATGTCCATAATTTATAAAAATACATGTTTACTATGTATTGCTCGTTTGCCAGAAAACTTTTATATCACTCGTTCGAGCAAATTGTACAAACTTTCTTGTCTAATTCAATTATGCAATAACAATATTTAATATTAATAATTTAGTATTGAAAATAATGTTTTTAGATATGTTAGATAGTTGATAGGGATTACCATCCGTAAACAATGGAAAACTTGAACCCGCTAGTCCTCGATTCCATCTGTCAATTTGTATATTGCGGAACTCCGAGTTCTATTTGGAGGACATGGAACAATGGAAGTGCAATGTTGAGCCAACCAACCCACAGGTCCACTTGTCAATTTGTATATTTCGGAATTGTGGGTGATTTTTGTAGAGCGCGGAACAATAGAGGCCCAATTTTCAGCCCATCGGGCCGAGAACCCACAGGCCAAAAAGTGGCAAAGTATGGAATGGTGGATCTGTACATTCTCTATAAAATTTTCATGTCCATAATTTATAAGAGTACATACTTAGTATGTATTACTCGTTTTTCGAAAAACTTCTAGGTGCGGAAGTTGGCGGATTCATGACTTCAGATTTCACTTACTTTTATATCACCAACCTGACCGACCGCTTCTCCGTTTGATATTGTAATAAATGAATATAAACTGGCCCAAGTCCAATTGTTCTATGACATGAACACGAGGACCTTAAAATTCAAATAGCTAGCAATCCACTTGTGAATTTGTATATCACGGAAATGTGGATGCTATTTATAGGGCACGAAACAACAAAGGCCCAATTTTGAACCCGCCAGCCCGAGAATCCGCCATCCAAATAGTGGGTAAGTATGGAATTAGGTATTCATACATGCTCTATAAAATCTGATGTCCATAGTTTTTAGAAGTACATATTTACTATGTATTACTTGTTTCCTCTGAATGCTATTTAGAAGACACAAAACAATAGAACTACAATGTTGAAGGACCCAGTCTGCAACTTCGGCTGTCAATTTGTATATCATGGGACTCTGGGTGCTATTTGTAGGATACAGAGCAATAGACACCCAACTTTGATCCCGACAGACTAAGAACCCACAATCGAAAAAGTGGCCAAGTATGAAATGCGGGATCCGTACAAGCTCTATAAAAACCTCATGTCCATACCTTGTAAGAGTTCATACTTAGTATGTATAACTCATTTTTCGGAAAACTTCTACTTGCAGAAGTTGGCGGATTCATGACTTCAGGTTTCAATTACATTTAGATGACCAGCTCGACTGACCGCTTCTCCTTTTGATATTGTAAGAAACGAATATAAACTGGCCCAAGTCCAATTATGCTATTACAACAACACGAGGCCCTTAAAATTGAAATAGTCTGCAAATCCGCTTGTCAATTTGTATATCGCAAAACTTTGGGTGCTATTTGTAGGGCATGGAACAACAAAGGCCCAATTTTGAGCCCGCCAGATCGAGAACCCGTGATCCAGCCTAAGAACCCGGGATCCAAAAAGTGACCAAGTATGGAATGAGGGCTGCGTACATGCTATATAAAATCTCATGCCCATACTTTAAAAAAGTACATACTTGGTATGTTTAACTCGTTTCTTGCAAAATTTTGTAGGTGCAAAACTTGATGGATACACGTGTTTATATTTCCATCCATTTTTATATCAGCAACCCGACTGACTTCTTGTCCGTTTCATATTATACAAAATTTTTGGAATG
>JASDQU010108170.1:79747-93013 GCA_032191745.1 Picea mariana | reverse complement strand
CCAACAAGCAAAAACCAAGAAAAACAATTCTGGCCTAATCGCAGATCGCAAAAAATCATATTAAAAAAAAAATCACGCACTAGCAAATTTTAAAAGACAATGACTCTCACACTTGTCTAAAAACCGTGAAAATTCTTTTATTTTTTTGACAAATTTTTAAATGAGAAAAAGCAAGCTAAGGGTAAGATTAATCCTAAGCTAATGACTGCTCAGAAAGAGATTCAAACACCTGAGAGGAATAATTCTTGTCAAGGGAAAGGATGAATGCCTTAACTTCAACAACAAGTATCATGTACAAACACACGACTGCCACTTTAACAGCACACGTGCGAACGTGTGATGGATAGAGACAGAGTCTGTGTACACGCGGGATGACCTTGTACAGGTTGCATGTATATCTCAACTTTGAGAAAAAAAAAGACAGAGAACCCAAAACCAGGAAGAGACCACTGATATTGATAACCAGGATCCTTTGAAGGCTTGAACACTCTTTTTAACAAAAAAACAAATAATGTAAGGAAAAAATGATAAGACAAAAACAATCTGAGATAGGATTGGTAGCAAACATGACTTAGACAGAATTACAGAAAACCCCCTGAGAAAGTGTGATTCTGACAGGGAAGAGGATGACTGCCTCTGAAGCTCTCTGAACTCTACACGCTACTGCTACTTCTACAACTAGCATTCACACATGGGCTGTAAGAGGGTAGGGCATGGGTGCATGTGTAAATACCTTGTGCAGGCCGTGTGTACCTTTGTGGGTCTTGGAAAACACAGTCAAGCAAAAGACAAGGAAAGATGGTATGGAAAACTAGACTCCCTGCTAGCTCAGACCTTACAAAAAAAGAAAAAACAGGCAAGAAAAACTAGTCTGTAAAACTACCCAAAAACTAAATAAAATTCCAGGAACCCTAGAGAGTCTCCCCAGTATGGTCACCAATTCTGTTGTGGGGAAAATCACCCTATGAACTAGCAAATAGAGTTTAGACTTTTCATGTAGATTTGACCGAAGAGAAATTACTTTCTACCTTCATCCCTAGATTTAAATCCCCTTTTCTTAGTAAATGCAAGGAAAGATCAACCTACCTCATTCCTAGCATTTGATGTCGACCCTCCGTTGTGCTTGATTACTTGTCCGCAATACTCCTTCCAAAGCTGACCTGCATCCAAGACAAGAAACAACTATGCATGCATACTACTTATATACTAACGGGTTAGAAATCCAAACATATACTAATCAAACTGTAAAAAGTTCATGAATTGGGATGGGAAAAGCATTTTCTTTATTACTTAGAATGAGTCAACTTACAAAATTTTAGATTGGCCACCGCTCCTTGAACCTAATCCTGGGCTCCTCTTCTTCTGTCCTCCAACTACTTTGCTTTTAATCTCCTTTGGCACAAGGAAAGGCTAAAGGGTTGGGAAAATGGGAATACATAAATGGGCAGAGTTTCTTTGCTATATTTTTCCTTTTCCAAATGGGACCCCTACCCCTTCTTTTATAGGCTAGAAGGAGCAAGGTATTTGGATGAATCCTCAGCCATGCATGGATGGGAGTTTTAGTTAACTCACCCATAGATTTTGTGTTCCATCGACAACTTTCCTTTTTTCATGCTTTTGTCAGTCCACGCGGGCTGTTTTGGGTCAGCTAGCATGTACACACGTGCAGTAATGGATTAGGGCGTGTGGGCCTTTATACAAGAGGATTTTCAAAGAGTTGTTCAGTAGTGTTTTGGAAAAGAAGGGATATCAGTTGGCCTGAGGCCAGGTAAGCATGTGTGGTGCAATTTAGGGTTATAACACACGGTATTTTAGAACCAAATGTCGCTCGGATTCTTTGATACCCATCTTGGTGCGCAAGGCATGGAAGGAATTGGTGAACTCTGGAACTGCTTGGCCCCTCTCATGTTGCAGTTTGGTCCATCTCATGTACTGGTCCTCATAGTTGCCAACAGGGTAATACTATTCCTTTACCGCATCCACAAAAATATCCCAAGTGGGATCAACCCCATATATTCCAGACTCCTCTATGGAACTTTTCTCCCAGTAAGTTTCCCACCAATGTTTGACATGAGGGAGAGCTTTAAGGAGTGCGAAGGTGATCTTTTCTTTGTCGAAAAAATTGTGAACAGAGAAATAACCTTCTAGCAGAGTTAACCATTTTTATAGGGCTTCTGCATCTATCGGTCCTTCAAATATAGTAATATCAAAATTAACTTGTACCTTGAAAGGCAAGGTGCCTCCAAAGTGGCCACTTGATGAAGATGCAACTTCTTTTATCGGCAGGCATTGAAGGATGTGGGAAAAATTCTCCATCATTTCGTCCCTTTGTCGTGTGAGAGAGTTTTCATGCAACAGATTGAAAGGATCGTCTTCTCCGTCATTTTTCTTTTCTTCCACCATTGAGGGTTTCTTGGGTGTGAGAGAGCAATTTTATTCAAGAGAGACAAGCTCAAGACCCAAATTGCTATACTTGGACCTCATCGGGGACATGCACTGAAAAAATGATCAAGAGCAACTTGCTCTGATACCACTGATTCGGATTATTTTTCGGCACGAAATGCGAGCGGAGATATAATAAAGAAATGCATAGAGATATCACAGATATTCAATAATATAACATAAATGTATCAGAGATGCAACCATAAACATAGATATATAGTAATACACGATTTCTATTAATGAAAGAAATGTACAGAGACTGTAAAAATACAGAGTGAAAGACTTGCTAGAATGGTGGCAGCTTATCTGTGAGAAGAGATGTGACGGCTACTCACATTCGCAAGAAGATGATTACAATGAGGCTCTGAAGGCCCTTTTACAATAAACAGGAATTCCAAAAACCCTAGAAATCCGAAAACCTAATCCTAGGAGATGAAACTCCAAAAGTCATGTGGGCCCCGTTTGGGTAAGTTAGTACATCAACTTCCTGGGGTCGTAACTTTTGCATACGATCTCCGTTTTAGGCGTATGATAGCTCATTGGGAAGGTATTGTCGAGGAGATTCATTTTGGGGGATCAATGATTCTCTTCTCTATCATTGAGAACCTCTATCTCAAAAAAAATTCATTTAGGCCCTCAAAATGGCCCCGAAAGTTAAAACCTGCTAAAAATAGTAAATTGCCAAAATTGCCAGAAAACTATTTTGAGCCAGTTAGAAAAGGTGGGTGTACATCGATATCCACCTGGATCACTAAGAGTAAATCATCTCTAGCTATTGACCTCTCATTATCGCTTCTTCCTCTGAAAAGACCCCTGACGTTGCGACGTCTTTAGATAACTGAGGTACCAAAGACTTAAGTAACCATTCAAGAAGGAATGATGGTGGGACTGGTACTTTTATCAAACACTTCTGACATCTCCATTCTCGGATGTGATTTGAGATATGGTCCACCTTTATCTACTCAAATTTGTCCAACAACTCGGTGCCGGCCTCGTATCTCACAGGTAATTGAAAATGGTTTAGGAAAACCATTGCCAATTCTCCAAAGGTAGAGTATCTTGAGCGGTCGAGCTCGATGTACCAATTTGCAGCACTCTAAATGAGAGTGTGTTGAAACAAACACAACTGGATGGAGTCATCTCTCAATGAGTTGGACGAGCACCATAAATGGAAGGTAGTCACATGATCGCCTGGATATTCATTAGGCATAGCTTTGAACTTTGGAATGTACGAAGGAAACTTGGTTTCCATAGGAGGCCAACGCGGATCGTGATAGAAGGGGTAATTTAATAACTTTGTCAAGTCTGGCAAGTGAAAAGTTTCCAGAAACGGTAATTTGGGTTTTTGATTATAACCAGGGAAAAAGTAGATTGGAGTTTGGCTTCCACGAGGTTGGCAGGAAAAGTTAGGTTGCTGGCCAGGGTTCTGGAAATAACCATGGCCATGATCAGTGTATGGGTTCTGTGCTTGTTGCAACATCATCGGCTGACTCTCATAATAGGACATAGAAGGTTGGGCTTGCATTGTATTCTAAGGATTTTGGGAAGGGTTGCCCCCTACTGATCCGACGGACATAGGTTGTGAGCCTTGCCCGGGGTTCCATTGGCTATGGAAGGGGCTGCTCCTGGTCAACATCTTTGACGAGGGAAAATATCCCTGCCACAGATTCCATGGTCCTTGTGAGGAAGGAATTCTTGAGTTTTCCCTCTATGCAAGAATAGTACCTTGCATAGTATTTTGTTGTCCATAACCGGGGTTTCCCCTGGCCGAGACGGGAGCTGACAAGAATGTGTTGTTACCAAACATGTTGAACAAAGAGAATGGTGTCGAAACTATCGGCATGCTATAATAAGGAATTCCTTGACTACCTGCTCCAAGCGAACTATAGTTTACGTTCAACCCGATGGAGTGATGGTGAGCACCACCAAACGAAGGGGATGAAGGAAGTATATGACCCCCTCCGTAAGGGAAAGCATTATAGGGAGCTGAAATGCCCCCCATGGATCCTTGTAGAGGAGCATTTGAGATCCCTGCCTCCAGACCTAAATTTTGTAGAGTGCAGTAGGAAAGGACAGAGTTTGTATCAAAGCTAGGAATCCCATTTGAGAAAAAAGGGCCTGTCACACTCTGGGTGAAAGGAGTAGTGATCGTCGCCATCAATGGAATCAGAACATTTCTTGAGGTAGAGGCGNGTGAAAGGAGTAGTGATCGCCGCCATCAATGGAATCAGAACATTTCTTGAGGTAGAGGCGGTCAAGACCATAGTGTTCCAAACCAACGAATATTGGTTTGGAGGTGGAAAACCCCCTGAAGTGACAACCGTAGAGGGAGTATGAGGATTCCTGAAGAAGTAGCAACATTTGTCTCCATTGCTGATTGTGACATTACCTGACTCTTATAAGGGTGAACCTCTACAACGATGGGCACCACCGACAGATTGGTGATTAAAGGGTCATATAGACCAAGAGCTTCCACTCCAAGGTCAGAAATGGTTGGTTCCTCTGAAATCAAATGTCCTTCTCTCAGAGGTGGGTTGGGCACAGTTTCATATTAACCAGCAGCAAGTCAAGAAGCCTTCGCGACTGACGGAGCTCCTGATCCTCCATGGTGTGAGAATATCAATGAAACACTACGGCCTTCTATTAACATTAAAGGAAAAAACACACTAGAAAAATCTCCTATGAGATAAGACAAGCAAATCACTATCTAGTTGGAAGAATAGTTACACCAGCCAACACTATAACAAATTACCGGTGCAAGTAAAAATCGAATGTGGAAGCACCCTCCAGTTATACTTTGCAAAAAGCGGCCCAATGTCTTCCCTATGTATCACGGTATACCTCTGCAGTCACCTGTGCAAGTCATTAAGATAAAGGAAACTAGGTTGCTAGCACGCAAACAATCACCAGGTGGGTACAATCGACAGTTGGGTGGATTGCAATGAGCAGGGTATCAAGCCTGAAACCTATCAAGGGTATCAAAAGAAAGTGTTCTAGAAGAAGACCGAGGACCTCAAATGGATTTGAGACCCACGAAGCTCCGTGGAAAATGCAATCAACGGAATCCCAAGATAAGCCCTCTATATGTGTTCCCCACTATGCTTGGTACGAATTTGGAGGGGTTATCTCCACTACCTTTTTTGCACACGACTTCATGTTTAGCCCCTATGTTAGAGGGGGGTCCCAAATAACTTTCATGGTTACTATAATTTCAAGCACTCCCTAGCCCATAATCCTATGTTTGTTTTTGTAGCCTTGAAGAGTTTCCTCTCCAATCCTAAATCAAGGCTCTAGGCTAGACTAAATTGATGGACCCTACAAACACAAAGTCTAATAACTTTTAATTAAATGTTAATTTTAGTGGCTGTCTTAAGTCAAAGGGATTGGAATTAAAACTAGTGACGTTATTTAAGAGACGAAATAGAAGAGCATGAGATGAAATTGAAAACAAACTACTTCTTCTTCACAAACAAATATTTGTCAAATTAAAACTCTTTCACCAAACTTCTCATAACTATTTTTCTCAGATCTTTTAAAAGAAAAACCTAAAACAATATTTCGTTCGACTATGAGCTACTTAATTTCCTAAGTATTCAAATAAAGAAGTTAAGAAAACTTTCTTTTTCCTTGATAAATAAAGAAACTAACCTAAACTACTTTTACCAAACAAAGAAATGATTTTATTTATTTATTATTATTTTATGCTTCAAAACAAGAAATTTGAAAATGAATTATTTTCTTTTCTTATAAAGCAAAAAAGGGAAAAATGAAGATAAGACAAGACCAAGAAATGACTTTTGGGCCACTGCGGATCGCAGGGATTCATTGACAATACCAAACAAAAAGATTATAACAGACTCACAAGCTCGTCTAAAAACCCTAATAAAGAAAACACAAGAAACATTTGATGAACAAAAGCTATACTGAGGTCAGACCTAGGATACAAACTGCTATAATAAAGACCAGGACTAGATCAAGAAAACCCTTGAGAATTATGACTTTTGACAGGGAAGAGGATGATGGCCTCTTCTTTTTAAAAAATATTTTCTCAACACAGGCACACTACTGACACTTCAGTAGCCTGCATATGTACATGAGCTGTCTAAAGGTAGGGCATGTATGTATGCGTGCAAACCCACTACAGGCCGTGTACACCTCTGTAAATTCTCAAAACAAAATTGAAAACTAACATTCAAGAAAACTAGGCAGGGAGTACTGGTATTGAAGACCAGAATCCCTTAAAGATACATAAAATTACAGAAACTCAAAAATGGAAGTTAAACCAATTAAAGCACCCAAACGTAATATCCCCCCAAAACCCTAAAGGCTTCCCTAGTATGGTTTCCAATTCTGATGTAGTGGGAAAACCCCCTACGGACTACAGTAGGGTTCTAAAGTGCAGGAAAAGCTAACCATCTAAAGTCTCCTACTTTTAACAACTATCCCGACATTACCCCACAATCATACATAAAAAACAAAGTATAGGGATCCGGTAGGCTTACGTTAAACTCTGTGTCCGATGTCAATCCCTTTGCTCTCAGTTGTTTTTCGACTGCAGATCTCCTCCCAAGGCCAACCTGCATTCACCAAAAGACAAACAATAAACTACAAGCATGCATTCTATATACGGATTATTAGGTTAGATATCATAACAAAAACACAAATAAATCATGAAGATTGAAGACATCATTTGGTAGGATGAAAAAAGTATTTCTTTATATTAATCTCACAAAGTCGCTTACAATATGAGACTGGCAACTTCTCCTCGAAATTGGTCCTGGTCTCCTCTTCACCATGCACCAACTACTTCCACGTATTCTTCTCCTCTTTAGTTCTCTTTAGGGAAATGGCAAGGGTTTGCAATGGAGGAAAAAGGGATGAAAAAGGAATTCTGGCTCAAACTCACAATGTGGTTGCAAAATATTGGGGCAAAGGGGGAATACTGAAATGGGCAGAGTTTATTTTCTCTCGTGCTTCTTTTTTTGAATGGGACCCCAACACCTTATTTTATAGGCCAAAAATGTATCTATTCGGTTGGGTGATCGATTATGAGTCAAAAGGTTAGGTAACAGCCCCAAAAACCGTATCCCTTTTCAATTTATTTTTTTTCACACTTTTTGTGAGTGTACGCATGCTGTAATGGTGCAACAAGCATGTGTATGTGAGTAGTAGTGGTGTAGGGAACATACACCTTCAAAAAATGGTTTTTAAGAAGAAATGTTCAATGATGGCTTGGCCAAAATTGTAAGTAAGATGGCTGATGCCAAGTATGCATGTCTGCTGCAATTTTAGGGTTATAACATTGTGTCCCAGTTGAATGGGGTTTACAACATTTATGATCCTAATCTACACCAACGATTCCCTAGGGTACGTCTCTTAGAATGATGCTTTGATTACATTACGTATATCCATGTTCCTAGGAGATTGAATCAAATCACAGATACTCTACCTAATTATGTATTAGATTGGCATATTGCACACACATAAAAGAAGCAGACACATACACATGTACATACATTGTAAAAATGTAATCCATAAGACATAAAAAAATGTAAATACACACACATATATATATCAAAAGTATCAGAGTACATAGTTGGGTGCAAGCGCCTAAAAAAATAATATGCCTGGTATACATCGCGGGGCTTATGCCCTAAAAAATATACAAAGAGTGACCTCAACACGTAAGTGGTCCACCCTAAGATAAGCATGGGGCCTGTTGGCCCTTCTATAGTGAACGGCGACATTTTCCAAATGTCGAAAAAGATGGACCCAGGTCTGTGGCACCACAACCACATGAGGCTGCATAGATGGCGGGAGATCCCCGATCTCGACCATGGGCACTGTACGAGTGAGCATGATGAGGTTCCACTCCACCTGTCTCAACACTCTCTCAGCCTCTCCAGCTGGAGGTACCCCTGCTGCTACTACTGGTCTGACGACCGCTACTGGTGCGACCTCTGGTCGAGGACACTGCCTGCTCCTCACAAAATTTGTTGGACGCACTAGTCCCACATCTATACATAACAGATACATAGTTGTCAGATACTTTGGTACACATAAAAATAATATATCTAAAAATAAAATATATATATTTTTTTTTAAAAGAAAGCGTACCTATATCTCCTTGCTCAGCTCCAGGAGGTAAGAGCATGTCCAGGACCCTAGAAACGTTGATCTCGACATAGGGGTAGTCCTCTATCACTAGAATATGTCGTTCCCACCAGTCAGAAAAGGTGTCATCAAATGCCTCTATCGTCCTATCACCCCCTTGTCATGGCAAAAATTCCGCCCATCTACACACTGATGGGGTGGAGGCCACATGCCCACGCACTGTCTCTCATGGACTGAGATTGGGTACCCTCTCAAAAAAGAACAAGCACAGAATGGTCCCAAACCCGGAGTTTTTTTTTTTCCACCTGTGACACTCAGTGACTTTTCTCTTCATGCAGTCTAGCATGGTCGTACTCCAGTCGAAGATTCGTGCATTCAAGCACTGTACTGCACAATGCATGTGCATTCAGGAGTCCTGATGTAAAGCCGCAGATCCAGTGATCCACCTAATGAGTAAAACTATCACTTTCAGTGATAGGTTGGTGATCTTGTTGATTGGTGCTTGAGAACCTACTTTCTCAGTGTCGGCCTTGTAATGTAGTTCAATCAACTTAGAAATGTTGTGAGGCTTGGGGGGAAAAACACATAAGTTGACTGGTTCACCCCTCCTCGAGAGGCCAGTCAGAAAGTAAATGTCTTCATTTGTTGGAGTCAACGACTGCTCCTCGAGCATAAATGCCTCAACGTTGTGATTCCAATAATCTACCAAGGCATTCAACAACCTGGGTTGTGCCCTCATGAATGGAAACTAGAAGAACTTCCACAACCCACATTGTCTCAATGTGGCCATAGCTGCAGGGTTCTCATCGACCAAGATATCTATATCCTCATGCTGCCTCTCTCTCCAGTGGACATACATCTTGTTACAAACAAGTTCATGGAGGAAGTTAGCTCTTGAATTTTTGTTTTTCTACCTTTTTGAGGGTGTATGTGAGCTATATTAAGCACAGTCGCATATGCACGTGGGCAGATTGTTTTCTGCCTATAGGCATACGTGGGCTATCCTTGGAGAACCTGTGTACACATAGGGACGCCCTTTTTTAAAGGTGCCCACCCCCCAAAAAACTAAAAGAAATGAAAAATGGAAGTATTGAAATGAAAGAGGGGTTGATTTGTACTTACTTGGTCCGAGCGGAAGTTCATTTCATCCTCTAAAGCTCCCAGAATCAACTCTTTTAGCAAAGGGGTGTTTTTGGCTTTTTGGTCAATTCTCAATTTGCAATGGTGATAATGAGCTGCCAACTTCTATTTATAGACCTTTTTGGCCATTTTTTTCATTTTTTGGACCCTCTTGTTGTTTTTTCTGCCTTGAAAATCATTTAACATGGTTCTTGAGTTTCTCATTGGATGTTATGATACACTTCACTTTTGGTTTGGAAAACGTTTTGGGAGATGGGTCACTTTTAAAGGTCCTTTGGTAAAAAGTAATTTTTCCAACTTTGTGTATTTAAGTTAGGATTCCACATCCACTTTTTGCATCTCGTTGTCTTTTCCATTTTTCCATAGGGTCGATCCCATCGAATTGTGGCATGAAATCATCATTGCTTTTTTAGAAGTGTTGTAATTTGGTGGTAGAGCCTACCTCTACATAGATGCCCTAGGTAGATTCTGGTTGCATTTTTGGTGTCCATGCTGTCATTAATGACTTTAGGCTCAAGATTCCTTGTTAGTCTTGACCTGATTATGAGATTGAGCCTCATATGTATGATATGTTATCACTCTTGACCTCATCCTCGGGACTCCCAGAAAATGAGTGTTCTCTTAAGCCCTTTTCAGACTCTTTAAACATGAAAAGATTGTCGAGCAATCTTGTTGTCCTTCACGCTCACCAAACTAAAATTTGAAGGCATGTCTGTCCAGCTGTAGTTTATCCCTTTTTTGGTCTGGATGGTCAATTTTACGAACAAAGGTATGCTCTAAGTACTTCGGTTTGCTAGAATAATATTCTCAAAAATAAGTTTAACCCCTTTTCGGGCCTGAGGGACTAAATTTACGAAAAAGGAACCCCCACAGAGTCCATAGTTAAGCTCTTTTCAGACTCCCTAAAATTGAAAATATTGTCGAGTGACCTTGTTCCTTCACACTCTTAAATTGGTCTAGAGGAACGTCCCCTACAGAGTCCATAGTTAAGCTCTTTTCAGACTCCTTAAAATTGAAAAGATCACCGAGTGACCTTGTTCTTTCACACTTGTTAATTAGTTCAGAAAAAAATCTACTCGCATGAGTTTACCCCTTTTTCTGGCCTATATATTAAGGAGGAAAAAGGTACACCTTAGGAGATTCATCTCGCCAGTAGATTTCTCCTCAACAAATTTCACTTTTTCGGGCTAGGGAGACTAAATCTAGAAAAAGGCAGCGAGTCCATAGTTAAGCTCTTTTCAGACTCCTTAAAGTTGAAAAGATTGTCGAATGATCTTGTCTATGTCACACTCATTAAAATGGTTTTGAATAGACGTCTTTTTGGTGCTAGTTTACCCCTTTTTCAAACCGACTAGACTACCTTCAAAAACGGTACACCAGTGGAGTCTTCTTTTATGCTTTTTTTAGATTCTCTGAAAATGAAAAACCACCGAGCTTACCTTCTATGGGCTCGTTAAAATTACATGGAAGAGCGTTATCATTGTGTCCTAATAATATCATTTTCATCCCTGCATCTTTGGCCTAATTCTAGCTCCATGTTGCTCTCAACTGAACCTTTGAAGCATGCCTTGTATGCAAGCCTTGTAGCACTTTGCCTTTGCGTCTTGACACCTTGACCCATGGAGGAATTTTCTCTAGTGTCCTTTCCCTGCACATGTATTCTTGCACTGAGCATTAGTGTGTTCCTTGCGCTTGGAACTAGTTTTCTTGCGACAATCGTTCCTCCTTTGTAATGTAGAATTCTTTTATTCTTTTTCAAGCATTCCAAAATTATTGAAAAAGACAAAAAAAACAAATATACCCCAAAAAGAGGACGAGAAAATTATTTTCTTTTTATGGCAGCACAATGAGTCGCCCTTGGACAAAGCACATTCTTTCGTTTGTTCGTCAAGATTTGGGATTTAATATGACATTAGGACATTGTTCTCGCTACATAGAGTTGTGTCCTCCTCCATTTGGTTATTCTTCCAAACACATGGAGAGTTTGCATTGCCTCCTGCATCGTGAACTTATGTCAATGTCATGTTGCCTAGGTCTAATCATCTATCGTTCTATTGTACAAGGGAATTTTTACCCAACTTGAGTTGGCCTCTCTATAGTTTGTCTCTTGCCCTCATGCTTGGCCATCCCCAAAAGTCCAATCAATTCCTTGTTCAAAATCACTAAAGTTCTCTTCCTGATCACCGATATCCTCTTTTCTTTTCCTCGATGAGCCGTCGAATACCTCTAGGTAGTGAATTTGTACACTCACATTACACTCCTACTTGTTTTTTTAAGACCTTGAAGTTGTTGCTCAAGTTCTAAGGGCCTCATCTCCAACCATCAGGCATCATTGGCTTCTTCAATATGGAAATTGTTGTTCCAGAGTCTGTACTTAAGGCTTAGAAGTATAGTGTCTAGGCATCCGAAAGTGAGTAAGGGGTAGAGAAGGAAAAAATGTCAACCTTCAGCAAGGGAAGCTAGGGTTGATTTCTAGGTTGTTGTCTAAATGTGTCACTTGTACCGAGCATGTGAGAGGGTAGGCTTCTAAGTTCTGGTACCAAATAAAGACATAGGATAAAGAAATGAAACGATTGATCTCCTTCTCATTGTAACTGAAAATCCTGGAACGATTGGGATTCCATCATATGTAAATTTGTATAAATATACAATAGAAGGAAGAAAAAAAGGCTGGACCTTTTTGGGTCGATTGTAATAGAGATTTTTCTCTCTCGGGAGTTAATATAAAGCAAATCCAAAGATTCTTGATTCCGTCATGACTGTGTTATGAGTTTGTTTTCTTATATTTCATATTTCATTTCATTTCATATATGTATCTGATGAATGTTTCGCTATAATTTAGTACAACCTCTACTATAGTGAATAAATTTTAGTTTTCTATATTGTTTACCATTTTTCCTCTGTACCGGCTATCAACAGGTATAAGACCAGTGAACATTTTAGATTTCTATGTATATTTTATCCTTCATCAGGTTATTTCTTTATCTTTTTTTTCTTCTTCTATTTATAAGTGAGATTCTCCCTTGATAGGAGCCTTACATGATAGACAGCTTAATGTTTTTCTTACACCTCATACACATTTATTAAAATATAACTTAGTTACAGGAAAGGGCCTTTGGTTTGCATCTTGTTTTCACTATCGGAGCTATAACTCTCCTTTATACGACCGAAATCGAGACATCTAAAAAATTTCTTTGAGATTTTCTTATCATTCTGTTCCTCTATGACTGTCCCTATGACAAGACAGCCTAATATTGAACCCAGACTATCAGATCAAACACATATTGCCTTGAATCTTTTTGATATTATTCTTAAAACAACCACTACCCAGGTAGAACTGGAACGTTTGTGGGCAGCGATTGAAAGGGACATAAACATCCAGGAATAGTTGGAAGCTAGACAACAACCTAGAAATCAACCCTAGCTTCCCTTGCCGAAGGTTGACATTTCTTCCTTCTCTACCCCTTACTCACTTTCGGATGCCTAGACACTGTACTTCTAAGCCTTAAGTATAGACTCTGGAACAATAGATACTATACATGTATATATTTGATTTTGAGATGTAGATCC
>JASDQU010108170.1:65075-77068 GCA_032191745.1 Picea mariana | reverse complement strand
AAAGGGTTTCTCCTCCCGTGGTAAATCTTTGTATGTTACTGACCAAAATATGAACTTGGGTAACTTTCCCTAGAATCATGTTCTTCCTTCCATAACTAAATGACCCCCCCTGTCAATATGCTCTCTCTCTTCTTCTGACTACTCTCCCCCTTTGTTTCTAAAAAAGGTAGCTCTTCCTGACAAGGTTTCTTCCCCTGTTAATTTACTATCTTCTTATCTTAGTTGATTGGGATTTTTGTGTTTCAAATGAGTAGTCTTCTTTATACCAATTTTTGTAGTGATCGAGTCTTTTCAAAACTTAATCTCATCACTTTCTTATTTATTAACCAAAATACAGCCCCTGAGTTTTTGCTGACTGTTCTCCCCCTTTGTTTATGAAAGAGTAGCTTTTTTTGACAGGGTCTCTCCTCTTGTTATCTCTACAGGATGTCATGTACCTCATTTTGTACATCAGAATGTTGTTTTTTTGGATGTCGTTGTCCTACTAGAACACTGTGAAATTGTAGCTCACATTATTCAAACAACTCTTTTATCTTTCCATTGATTCTCATCGATCTCTAACCAGATGTATCCGTATTTATCCAAGATTCTTATTTACTGTACATTGTGCTAAAGTTGTCTAAGAAAGTATATACTGTTCTTGTCACATGACTGCAATTATTTTTGCAGCAATTAACTTCACTCCTGTTCACTTGTTCATTATTTTCTATCCACATCTGTGAGTGTCCTGATTTCTTGAACTTTATTCTATGATATTGTATTACCGCAACTTCATTTTTCTTCCATGTTTCATATACTCCTTTTCTAGTATTGTATGAATCATTTCTCATTGACTATTTTCTTGAGTTCCAATAGTTACTGGCTTTGTGGCCATATCCACCACAACTGTAGCATATCATAGTGTAACAATGTGTAGCAATATGTCCAATGTGATTGTAGTTCCAACATCTTATACTGTTGTTGAACCTACCAAATTGTTTTCTTCCATGATGCCTACAATCTAAGGCTTTATGACCATATTCATTACAAGAAAAAAAATAACCATTAAAAACACTCTCATACCTTCTTTGATTCATCCATGAAGGTGTCTCTCTTATAAACTTTCTTTGAGGTATATGAGTAGCTTTTGGATGTCTTCCTTGATATGATCTTCGAAATTTTGTAGTGTTTCTTTTATTTCTTGAACATGAAGAACCTGAGTCATACATGCTTTCACTTTTTACAAATGAAGGAGCTGTGTCAGACCTGTCTTCATCCTTTACAAATGAAGGACCCATGTTAGGCCTGTTTTCACCTTTTACAAATGAAGGCCCTGCATCAACTTTCTTAGGAGTACTGATTTCTTCCTTGTTGTATCCAAGACCAGATTTGTCATTTGATGATCTCTGACTATCCAAGATCTCATACAGGGTCATGGAGATATTCAAGAACTTGATTTGAGTGTTTGACTTCTCAACCTTCTCTCTAAGATTCACAACTTCTTCTTCCATCTTATGACATGATTCTTTCTTTTTGTTCAGCTAGTTCCTCACTACCTCCTCCCTTATTTTGGCTTCTTCAAGTTGGATTTTAGGATTGAGAGAGTTTTCCCTTAGTTCTTTTATATCTGCATGGATTTTTCTTGGTTCATCATCTTCCTTCTTTTCTTCTTTTGCTTTACTAATTTCATTTTTCAGTCTCTCGATCTCCTCTTCCTTTGCATGACTGATTTCATTTTTCAGTTTCTCAATCTCCTCTTCCTTTTCTTTTGTTAGATCAACAAATTTTGTTTTAAATCTTTTGATCTCTTCTTCTCTGTTTTCTAACTGAATATTTTTCTCAGATATTATTTCTTTATTGTCTTTGAGATTTTCTTTTATTTCCAGAATATGCCTTTGATTTCTAAGCTCATCATCTTCCTTCTTCTTTTCTTTTACTTGACTAATTTATTTCTTTAGCTTCTCGATCTCCTCTTCTTTTTCTTCTAACTGATTATCCTGCTCATATATTATCTTTTCATTGTCCTTGAGAATTTCCTTTATTTCCAAGATATGCTTTTGACTCTTTTCAAGAAATTCTTTAGTGTAGTCATGAAGATAGATATAGTCTGAATCATTATGGTCATAGTAGTATTCAGTTCTTCTTCTCTCTGATATTCACACATACCTCAAGTTCGTATCCCCTTCATTTTCTCTACATACTATTCTTCCTCAGCGAGCCTATCTTTTCAACAAGCCTATATACTCCTTGCCCAAAGAACACCCTACCAAGTGAACCAATCATGGTTGTATTTATACTTGATTATTCTCAAAACTTGTTTAAGTTATTGAGCCGACCTATGCAATAACCAACTTGTTMATTAACAACTTTGGGACCACCAAAGATCATCATTTTGGGTTTTCATCGTTAAACCTAGAATCCACTTTTATTTCATAAATCGATCATAGGATGGATCGATTTCCTTCTCCTCTATGATAACAGAAATAGGTAGTTCCTTAAAACCATGTTCATATGATCATAGGTGTAGAACCACATGCTTATCAAATAAGTGACACATTCCATTATGCCTTTTTAAATCTCTTTACCATATGAACAATGACTTTAATCAAATGTTAGGTGAGACGAGTGCTTGAGCGCTTATCGATTCAACTCTCATGATTCAATCTCCTGAAATGGACAATTGTCGTAACTTTGACACTTTGCCCTTCAGATCTTCGGAACTTCCAACCTTTCAAATCTCTTGGAGTGGATTTCACCAAATAGATAATATGGTTCACGTTTACTTCACGGAACCATATCAATGGTCGGATTCGATCCTTGGACCTATACTTCATTGCTTAATCCAACAAATAGGACTTAATCAAGCAATGCGATAGATGACCACCATTTAATCCGTGACTTTGTCTATTATAATTACACTATCCTTCCACTATTTTTTAATCAACGGTGGAGTATGCAACTGAATAGAAGATTGATGGTCGAGATCTCCTTCGGGTCTCCGGACTTCAGAGATTTTGAGTCTCAACTGCTTCTTTCCTCTAGTAATTCACAAACGATGGAGACCGCTTGCTGTCGGTTAACGCTCTCGATTAAACTATCCTTCCACTATAGTATATTGATGGACGAGAATGCTCCCGCAATGATATTCAGATTAGACATCTTGTGTCCACTTCGAGACTTCGACATTCGAGACTTCGATACTTTTGGAAAGTGCTGGTTGTAAAAATCTTGAAGCAAAACTCCCGTAGTGATGTAAGTTTCTTACGTCACTTGATGATGTGTCACGATCTGAGTAGCTGCCGTGTGTCACTCAGATTCATGATTCGCACGTACCTGAAATGTTGAATCAACTTGACACTTGTCATTGTTTGATTGTGCCATGTGTCCTTACTGACCCAGATCTCCTCATGTGGCACATGTTCATCTCCTTGATCTAACGGTTAGGATAGTATTGAAGGATATCTCAGATCAATGGCTGAGAGTGACTTCAGACCTTTTTCCTTCAGTACTTCGAGAGTTTTGACATTTCTTGGTGGTGAAACTCCTCAAACAATTCTCCTAGAGTGACTTAACTTGATTACGTCACTTGTTGACATGGCACGAGCCAATTTCCTCTTTACGCATGTCATCATCTGATTATGCCATGTGTATGTGCTGATGTGGTCTTTTGAGGTGGTCTTCCACATGTTCTTGCTGACATGGTTTGCCACATGTCCTTGCTAATGTGGCCTGCTAACGTATATCTCCCATACGTCCTTGCTGATGTGGTTTGCCACATGTCCTCGTAGACATGATCTTATGTGTGTCCTTGCTGACGTGGTATGATGACCAACAACCTTGATCCAATGGTCATCATATGCCCTACAGATCTGATGGTCCTTATTCATTTCAGATTTCGGGCTTCGGGTAATTCAACTTTCAAGTTTCCAATACTTCTAAAGTGAAATTCCCCGAACAATAACCTCCTCTCATCTTTGGACCTGAACTAAATGTTGTTCGTCGATCATGATCCTAGATCGATGGCTCGATCTATATGTGATGAAACGTTTCTAGCTTATCCTTTCCTTCCACTTGGAATGATCCAATGACTGATTTGTATTCAGTTAATCAAATTCTCAATTGTTTTTCCCTACTTATCCTATCCTTCCACTCAAAAATGATCGAACAGTCATGAAGAAACTCAAAGAAGATCCACGATCATGGATGATTGCGGAACCACAAATTCCGAGTGATTTAACTCATTACCCAAAATATGCAATTGGAAGTTGTGTGCTTTTGGTGAGTCAACCACAATCGTTGATCTTCGAAGCTACAAGATCAAATGGTCATGACTAACAGCAGGATTGGAACTAGAGTGATATTTAATTCTCCTTTCGATCTCCGCAATTCATCCATGTTGTTGATCTGGAGATTGTGAATTTGACGGTCATGACTTAATCTGACTTAAACTGATCACTTTTTGGATCAACCATAGTCGTCGATATCTGAGTCTATGAGATCTGATGATCTAGACCAATTGTGGGATTAGAACTAGTAGGTTGTTTAATTCTTCTTTCGCTCCCCGCAATTCATCCCTATCGTTGATATGACTTGAAGATCTGATGGTCATGATTCTCCAATGGTCCTCAAGCCCATGGTCACTCATATGACCGATGTCCATAATATGAGACAGTCAACATGGTCAATTTCTTGATCGGATGGCTTTTGATGCTTCTCACTTTGATTGGACGACTGCTGAGGCTTCTCACTCTGATCTTACGCTTTTGATTCTGAGCTTTGACCTCTGCATACTGTTCACTCCTCCAAAGCTTACACTTTCGATCTTCTGTATATTGTTTGCTCCTCCTCCTGATATTTTATCATAGGAACATTGTTGATCCTATCATCATCAACAATAATCACGAATTGCTTCATATTGTTCGCTTCTTCTACTATCTGATATACTGTGCAATGCACTCTTCCTTCTAAGATTTGATCTTCATTTTCTTTTGTACTGCATTTTCCCTTCTGATCTTTGATCTTCATACTGTTCACTTCTTCTGCTAACTAATATACTGTTGACATCAATGACAATCTCATCTATGGTAAATGATAATTTATCGTAACAACAAATCATCACATCGACTATTGACACCAATGACAATATGTCCAACACTCCTTACACTAGCCTTAATGGCCCAGAACACTGATAAAATCACACAGATAAGGAATTCTATATTATTCCTGCAAAGGGAACATTCATACATTCATGGAATTCATACATGCACAATAAATATCTAGAAAACAAACATTCAGAAACATAAAACACACACATAGAGAATCACATGCAAGAAAATTTGGTTTTGTATTAAATATGAATTCTTTATATAGTGTTTACAATACTTGACTACAACAGAGTATCAATTATTTCTCTTCTCTCCTCTCTTCTCTTTCTCTTCTCCATCTATAATTTTTCCTAATTCTCTAATGCCTTATGATCTCTGTACATTTTTCTTTTTACAAAAGAGGGGCTTCTCGATCCTTCCTCCACCTACTTACATTAAATTACAATAACTTTAAATATAGTCCAATTCGGATCTAGATCCATTAAATGGGACTTACACTTAGCCTTACACATTACAATGGATCAACCCTCCTCCATCCTTTCAAAATTTATTTAAATTAAATTGAAAATTTTAAAACAAAATGAGAAGGATGCCACTTCTCTTTCCTTGGGATCTACTCCCTCCTAGTGTGCTGCTGCGCTGGCTGCGTATGCACTATTGATGCTCCTGCATTAGGCATCAATCTTAGGAAACACCAAATCCCTGGTTTTAGGGATCCAATCCTAGGAAGCACCAACTCCCTGGTTTTAGGGCTCCAAGCCTAGGAAGAACCAACTCCCTTGTTTTAGGTCACCAACCCTAGGAAGCACCAACTCCCTATTTTTAAACTAAGAAAATGATATTGATCCTTTATTTCTCCTCCCTACCACCCTCACTTCATAAGTATCTTCATCTTTCTTCCTTGGACTCTACACTTGCTTTTGATATTCTTATATAGACCACAGAGACATCTTTTTTTCACCATGCCCTTTTGTTTATATAGTATTCCAAAAGGTATGAAATTGAAACATCGTGTCTTTTAATAATGAACCATCGCACCTTTTCATTTTATTAACAATAATGTTGTCATATTTCATTAGGAACACATTTTCTCCTTTGTTTATCTCTTTATGAAAATTATCTTTAATTACATCTTTAACTTTATTTTCCTTGAATTCTTAGTTATCTTGATCAGGTATTTTATCCTTTATCAGTTGATTAGACATGATTCAACTCTTCTTATTTTAATTTCATGTTTATTGTAATCTCAAATTATATTTTGAACTCAGTTTCCTGGTTCATTTTTCTTGTACCTGTCAAAATGGATGATTTCCATATGACCAGATTGCTGTGAATTATGGTTTAGACAAATATGGCACAAAAACCTCTACTCTGATTGTTTATACGTCAGAAAATTATTTATCACTCAAGCCACAAAGTCAAGTCGAAAATTAATGTAGAGTTGACTACCCTGAAGTTGAAATGAAAAATGAGTCGATCAAAATGAAATTTGAAGTTCATCCAAGTCAAGGTCAAAGGAAATGCAAGTCAAAGTTTATTGGGGCTGGAGTCGAAGGTACTATATGTCAAAGTTTATCCAAGTCGAATTAGAAGGCAATGAAAGGCGAAGTTTATCGGGGTTGGAGTCAGAGGCACTGTAAGTCGAAGATTATCCAAGTTGAAGCTGAAGGCAATGCAAGTCAAAGTTTACCAGGGATGGAGTCAGAGGCACTGTAAGTCAAAGTTGAAGGCAATGCAAATCGAATTTATCCAAGTTGGATTTGGATTCGAAAGCATTGTAAGTCAGATTCTATCTAAGTCAAAGTTGGAGGCACTGTAAGTCGAAGTCAGAGTCGAAGGTAATGTTTAAAATTAAGAAATTTTCACAAGTTCTCGACATCCTGATGGTCGATTGACCCGACTGTGGAGTTCCACTGCTCTATGTTCTGTATGTTTTTTGCAAGTTCCCAACATTATGATGGTCAATTGTCTCGACTGTGGAGTTCCATTGCTCTACGTTATGTGTATTTTTTACAATTTCCCAACATCTCGATGGTTGAATGACCTGAATGTGGAGTTCCACTGCTCTACATTTTGCATGTTTTTCACAAGTTCCGAACATCCCGATGGTTGATTGTCCTGACTGTGGAGTTCCAATGCTCTATGTTCTACATGTCTTTCACAAGTTCTCGACATATTGATGGTCAATTGAAATGAACATGGATTTCTAATGCTTTACGTTCTGCATGTTTTTCACAAGTTCCCAACATCTCGATGGTCGATTGCCCCGACTTTGGAGTTCCACAACTCTACTTTCTGTGTGTTTTTCACAAGTTCCTGACATCCCAATGGTTGATTGAATCGGCTATGGAGTTTCACTGCTCTATGTTCTGCATGTGTTTTGTGTTGCAATATATTCTAAGCATTTCTTTGATCAATTAGGTTCATCCCCTTTTTGACATCAATGAAAATATTGTCCAACATTCTCCCCTTTTGGCATTGATGGCAACATAGTAAGATCTTTTTTATTTTAACTTGGTCATTGAATTTTACTATTGATCCTCCCCTTTTGACATCAATGACATAATGGACTTTATTTTCTCCCCCTGAGGTGATTCTCCCCCTATCTTCATACTTTATGTTTTGGACTTGTTTTACTGTTTATCTCTCTCCCTTTGACATCAAATGAAAAGGAAATTTATTTCTTGTATTTTGAAACCCCCCCCTATCAACAATTTTGCCCCTTTGAATACTAATATTAGACAATCAATTCCTTTAAGAGAAATTGGACCTTTGTCAACATATGTCAAGTCCATTCTATACCATAGTCCTTCGATTCTGCAGAAACCAACTTATACTTCCACCCTTTTAGAAACAATATTAATTTTCTCATATCATCTGTTGATGTACTGCTGTATCTACTATTTGAGACATGTTTTAGTATTCCATGATACTTTAAGCTATAATTTTCTTCTAACTAGTATGCTTCAATGATGCACTAGATATCCTTTAATCATGTTTTCCCTTTCTTCCTTCAAGAGTGTGCCAATATTTATACACATGTTGCTCAAGAAATACCTTCACTTCCTTCTAGATTGCTCCCAATTTCTTCATCATGCTAGTCATCTATTAGTTCATTTGTAACCCAAGGGACTCTTCATTTTTTTTTTGTCTTAAATAGTGATATGGTTCAGTGCCCATACTATCACAACCATATTATTCACATTTAGATCTTTCTCATGCTCATATTTATGCTCAAAGAGAAGTAAATATGATATTAATCCTATAGTTCCTTAAACCATGATCTTTTGCTCAATAACCTTTTGTTTGAAGTAAGAGTCCTCTTCATAAGTTTCTTATTCTTTTGGGAATTCCATCATCAAAGAGAATGTTGGTTTATTTATGTGATGTAACAAGGTTGATAGTCTTGTTAAGTTTGATCCAATTTTTGAAGATTTCACCACAGTTCAGACTTTTCATTCATCTTGATGGAAAATTTTTCTAGGATTTGTCATACCAACATATTCATTGTTAATTTTGAGCAGTCCTCATAGGCCTTCCTTTATTATTCATATAAAAACAAGTTTTGAAGCATCTTCCATTGACATCAATTTGTAACGCCCAACATTTTTTAAGGGAATGATCAAATTTGTCAGCAAGTTTTGGTTCACATTCAGTTCATGATACTGAGATTGCAGTCAGTCCTTTAATCCATTCCTTCCTCTTGTTTGTATTTTCAGTTGAGGGGGAGTTTATTAAATCATTAAAATAAAATTGAAAACCTTCCAAGATCTTTATTTCTCAATTCTAGTAGTTGATCTGCTTCTGATATTTCATAACCATCACCACTTTTTTTTGCAATCGAGGCTTATTTATCTTCTTCTTTAGACACTATAACAAATCCTTGTGATTATCTCCCTTTTTTGCTTCCAAAGATTATTTTAGTGTATTTTTCTCCAATTTTTTGAAAAAGTTAGAACTATTTATTAGGATGGTGCTATTGCTGGCATTTTTTTATGCCGACCAAAACATGTAGGTGATAAATTAGGCACTAATAGCACCATATTTAAGGTTGTATTTAGTGCCAGAAATAACATCGTATTTAGTACTAGATTTGGTGTCGGATGTGCATAAATAGTTAATTATTTGAGGTGTTGGAGTTAAGTGGATAGGGACTTTTATGATAATGGGATTTAGGGATTTGGGGTACAGGGATTAAGGGTTAAAATATTAGAGGTTAGGGTTTAAGTGTCAAGCTCTAAGGGATTTGGCGCTTATGGGTTAGGTAGTTTAATGGTTAATGGCTTAGGGATTATGGGCTAGGGGATGAATGTTTAAGTGCTTAGTGAATAGGGGTTTATGGATTAAGGGATTAGGGTTTAAGTGTTTAAGGGTTGATGGCTTAGGGGTTAGGGGATTTATGGATTTTGTGTTAAGGGATTAATGATCAACTAAGGTTGAGGGCTTAGCAGTTTAAGGATTAGGGATTAATTAGAGGTTAATGGTAAATGGCCTAGGGGTTAGGGGATTTAGGGATTTGTCGAAACTCTATTGAAATTTCATGGAATGTATTCCAACACACCCATCACCAATGTCATCCACTGATGTCACACGATGACCACTAAATGGGGCCAATGTTGAAATCTCTTCAAACTGTTCCTGTATGTTTGTAAATTTGACATGGTTAGACTAGACACATGCCTTGACGATATGCAAGGGTTTCAAGGATCAAGGATGCCTGATGTCCCCGCATAATCTTTGATATCATCCATGCTTGCATCAGCTTTCATCATGCAGTCTCATTGTCATCATTCATCATTCACATGTATAGAATGTTCATTGAAACTCTCTTTAAATTTCATGGAACGTCTTCAAACATGCCCATCACCAATTTCATCCACCAGTGTCACATGGTGAGAAGTGAATGGGGCCAATGTTGAAATTTATTCAAACTATTCCTGCATGCATCGAAATTTGACATGGTTAGACTAGACACATGCCTTGACAATATGAGAGGGTCTCAAGATCGAAGAATATTTCTTGATGTCCTCGCATAATCTTTGAGATCATCCACGTTTGTATCAACATTTATCATGTAGTCTCATTGTCATCATTCGCCATAATTCCCATCTATATAATCTTTTTCAAAAATCTCTCGAAATGTCATGGAATATATTAGACCAACACGCCCATCACCAATGTCATCCATCAATGTTTCACGGTGACCAGTGAATGGGATGAACATTGAAATTTCTTCAAACTGTGCATGCATGCGTCAAAATTTGACATGGTTAGAGTAGACATATTCCTTGATAGTATGTGATGGTTTCAAGAATCAAGAATTCCTGATGTCCTCACATAATCTTTGAGATCGTTCATGTTTTCATCAATGTTCATCATGCAGTCTCATCGTCATCATTTCTCATTCCCATCTATATAATATTTGTCAAAACTCTCTTGAAATGTTATGGAACTTATTGCAACACACCCATCACCAATGTCATCTACTGACGTTGCATCGTGAGCAATGAATGGTTCCAACATTGAAATTTCTTCAAAATGTGACTGTATGTGTTAAAATTTGACATGGTTAGACAAGACACATGCCTTGATGTTATGCAAGGGGTTCAAGACTCAAGAATTTCTAACGTCCCCAAAAAATCTTCAACATCCTCCATTTTTGCATGAACCTTGATTATGCAGTCTCATTTTCATCATTCTTCATTCCCATCTACAAAATAATGGTCAGATATTGGTTCGAGAGGTTGACTTTTCTTCTTACCTTTATTGTATCTACAATTTCTGTATCTGATTCTATGGTCACCCACTTTCTTCTCTTTGATTTAGTAGGTCTACGCAATCCATGTGCTCTATCCATGGCCTCCTCTGGATCTTTTGATACAAAACAATGACATTAGTCACATAACATCTATGTATAATACCATTTCCAATACCATTGCATACCATTGCATGGGTTTCCACCTCTCCTAATTTTGGAAGTGCATTGTGTCCTTGTATTCCTTCAAGATTGAAAAGAGGTCATAAGGGGAGGGTTCCTTTGATGGACTTGAGTCCACAAGAGGGGGGAATGATACTACTTCTAGATATAGGTCTAGATGGGCCAAGATTATCCCATCCAACAATTCCAAATATCACCACTAATGAATAAACTCCAAGGGTGTACTATGGTATATCCCCATTAATGCTTCGACCTCTTTCTCCCATTCCTAGATTTTTAGTGTTTTCTTTTCTGTGTCAACTGTGTAAGTGTTCCTAGTGCAATTTTTATTTTTAATGGGCCTCTCAAACTCATATTTGCACCTATTTTAGCAAATGATCGATTATAATACACTATGATTCTGTTATCTCCCTCCCACACATATGCACTCCTCTCCTTGCCTCTCTAAGATCAGACAAGACACAACACTCCTTATTGAAATGTCAATGCTCCATTTTTTCCATCCTTCTTCCTAATTGACTAACATAACTAATTACCAACATAATTCCCCACTCTATCCATCACTCATTCTTGGAGGAGGGGTGAGGTCTAGAGAAAGGGAAAGTAAGTTAGGCCATTCCCAATTTACAACCAAAATAGACCCACATGCATCACTCAAATCCATCATTATACAACTCTTAATCACATGCAAAGGAGGATTGAAGGTGAAGTGAGGAGGTTGATGCTAGTGTATTAACTTTCTATCCCATCGGTGTTACATGACAAGACATGTTCATACGAAGTGTGATCAATATAGAATTCTTGCACGTCATCTGGGGGATAGGATGGTATTCTCACATTTGAATTTCCCCAACATGATTACATTTTGGGCCAATAATTAGCACTAATGGAACCCACTTTAGCGCCGACTATTAAAAAAAAAAAAAAAGAACTCGCGCACAATGAAAAACAAAGCATTCACCAATATTGTA